>LUCW03000658.1:0-45632 GCA_001586965.3 Sphaeroforma sirkka
TTGCAATATACATACTTGTCATTTGTTGAAATAAATAATATTATCCCTATGGTTCATCCAGCCAGCGTTACGCAGAATCTGACTGACTTAGAGGAGCTCGAAAGTAGAGTTAAAATTATACATAATTTATCGCATCGAGCATATGAGCATACTTATAAAATGGCTATTCGTGCAAGGCTTGATCACCCGGCGCTGAAAGAAACCATAGGTGAAGTATACCAACGCTGTACTGATTGTGAAAAGAACCAGATCAAGCGATACGGTTGGGCACCCCTAAAAAAAGTGTGACAGAAGACCAACCGATGCGCCGAGTCATAGTCGATTTGGTTAAACTCCCGCGATCCAAGCATACTGGCGATGTATATATCTGTCATTTCTTATATGTGGCTTCGGGCTATAACTTGCTTTATGCAATATCGAACAAACGCCCGCAAACAGTGGCAGAGTTATGCTATCACATCTTTAATGACTTTGGTTTCCCTCGAGTACTATGTTCTATAACGGTAGTGAGTTTTGTACCGACGTAATGGAGGCACTTATACTCGTATCAGGCATGACCCATAGTCGTGGTGTTCCTTATAAACCTCAAACGCAGGGTGCAAATGAGACACGTCATAGAGAATTAAAGAAGCTATTGACGTTGAGGATATGTGGCCTTATCATTTGAAATGGGTTCAGACTCAAATGAATAACTGCATGAATCCTCAAACTGGAACACTCCCGTTTCACTGTTTTTTTGGCCGCTATAATGAATTGCAAGCAACGTTTGACAAAACTGCACCTGAGAAACACGTTATATCGTGTGTACAAAGGATCGAGCATACGTAGAACGTTGTTTACCCCTGTTTACTCGAGCACAAAAATCGTGTCCTACTTAAAGCGTATGGCCGATGCGAATATATTAACAATACAAATCGCAATGCCAACGTTACCGAAAACTCTTCTAAGACAATCGGACCTTTTGTTATTTCCTACCATGATGAGAAGAGTGATACTTACGAAGTGAATAACATAGATGGTACTAGCGCAACTAATTCAGGCACTCATCGTATCCCTACCTCCGAACTATCATTCGCTCGTTCATTTGATTCTGATGTCCCAGTAATGGAGTCACAAGTCAAAGATATAATTGACAAAACATCCGAAGATGGTTACACTTACTACAAGACCCGGTTTTATGGATGGAACAGTAGCTTGACTAACCTCTGATGCGTTTCGTGAATCTCGCGACTTCCTTCGTATTTTTAATAAGAAATGGAATAAGCATTTACATAAGAACACACGAGATAAACGGAAAGGGTTTCCTCAGGTGACTACAAACCCGGATGTATCTGAAATACTCTATTTGCCACCTACTGTTAGGATATAGCAGTGGTAGCTTGTGTAAGAATGATCGGGACTGCCTCTTGGTAAGAGACTTACTATCCTCGATCACACAGGACGTACCTCTAGCTGTTCTTTATTAAATACTTTTCACTAGAAGTACTAAGTGTTCATGACCACTTGCCTAATTTGTAAATAGACATAAGAACGTAAGTCAAGTTAATGCATTGGCTACTATAAATAAAGTTCCATCTGAAGAAAAGTTAAAAAAGAAAATTACCTATTGGATTTTGGATGTTGGCGGGAAGATCAAAACCTGTAAGTAGTAGTTCAGAGATTATAAAATTTGGTTTACAATATTCTACATCTACTATCGTCTTAAATAGATCCAAGTAAATGAGTCATACCAAATACTCAGGCTATTGGAGCCATCAAAGTGAATTTAAAACACTTTGGAAATATTGGAAAAAGAATTTGTATTAAATTATTTAAAATACAATTAAAACCCAATATGTCATCTCATTTGATCTTGATATTTTAGACTGACCGAAGACCGTATTTCTACATAATGTATAGTGCTAGAAAAAAATACTCTTCCATAACACTTTCTGTCTGCTACGCTGATAATTTCTAGCTGTGCTGGAGTCAGTGTACTTTATATCTGATCTATCTCATATCCAATAGTTGTTACATCTTCACCGCCTATAAATATATATCAGGCCGTCGTCTACATCCACACAGTGATTGACTCATAAAAATCAAAACAAAATGGGCTGACAGAAGAACAGAAACTTCGTCATATTCAAGTAACACCTATGTATCTCTTTCGCTCTTTCAGGTACAGCTTTTCATTTATAAATAATCGCAGAACCGATAGTGACTTGTCCTTCTTCGTTTGTTGATACCATACATGCCAAGGGAAAAATCTCTGTACTTTCATACTGTACTGGTACAAACTCTATAATCGCTCTGAAGTAGTAAAGCAGCCATGAGCACTGTATGGTCAAATCCGTATACAAATACAACACGCAAAAATTGCATAAGAAAAACCGTTAGAAACTTTGGTTCCGACGATTAGAACTGGAACTCAGTCTTGTCCAAAAGACTAACTACTCATACCCTCTTAAAATTGCGTTTGTAAAACACACTGGCGATATATGCCACAGATTCAACAACGATTGCACCATTGTCTATATGATTCTGTAGTTGTAGCGCAAGCATTTGTTTCTCTATCTTCATCGGCGATACCATGTAGCCAAAATCTTTATCCATACATAAGAGCATCAGCATCTCTGCTATTTCAACACTAAAAAAACGCTACATCATTCTTAAGAGCCCGCACTGTGAACAACCGACCGGGCAAATGTCCGGCAAAATCGGAGATTAGCTAAACTACTGGACGTATTGAAAATCTGAGACCACGAGCGTGTTCAGCGTGGTCAAATTAGCAACGGACAATACTTCAATTACATTATATCTGTAAGGATAGCGTGTTCTTTTTTATATCGGGATAGCCACTGTAACACGATATAACACGATTTTCTATCCTGTATTAGTGTAATGCTGTTGGTCCTTATCTTTTGATCATAGGTGAATATTTTTTATATTTTTGAGCTGGGAAAAAATCTTTTGGAGTAATATTAGACAGTGTTTTGAAAATTAGCTAATTATAATCGTATATAAATATAGAAAGAGGCTATTTTTTTTTTAATGTTGAGAAACTTTAGAATTTGACACCTCTCGAGGCTCACCTCCTCCTCTACTTTTGATTCTTTTCTCATCACCTTCTTGTAGGGAATGTAGGCTATTGTGATATTGACCTCCTCGCCCGTGGCAGCAAATTTGGGCCCACATAGCTCCTTCACCTCGTAGTAGCACATCCTTTTTTAATTTTTTAGAGTTGTTCCAAAATTAAATTTGTCGCCACATCTTCTTCTTCTCCTCCTGAGAATATAAGTTTTGGCATTTGTTGAGGAATTGTAAAATATCTACATATATATATTTATAATTTTTGAATAATTGCCACTTTCTCATCCTCTTCTCGTCCTCGTGATAGCATATATTTTGGCTTTAGTTTTTTAGAAACTGTATTGTTCACCTCAGGCCAAAATTTGTATACACAAATATAGAAAAGATGAACAGGGAGATAACAAATGGATAGAAAATAGAAAATGTAGCAGAAGAACAAAAAATAGAAAATGTAGCAGAAGAACAAAAACATAGAAAATGTGGCAGAATACAGATAACCGTGGTTCAATAGAATTACTACTATAAAGTATGTGAACATGTATAACACACCGTTTGTTGAATGAGATGAACGTGCAACGATGGGGGCAACATGCTGCATTAAAAATGTAAAAAGAGGAGAGGTACAAAGTATAATCACTGCACAAATAGCGAAAATCGAGAAGTGCAGCTTTACTCGATGCGGCCGGAATGGCGATCTGTTTTGAAAGATCGCGTAAAAGTGGTTACCAAAATGTTGGTTTGCTGTGCCCACTTTGATCTAGCTGATATGCAGACTAATAAAAATAGTAGCAAAGGCAAACAAAGGCCCAAGCAGGGAGTATTACCCGTTTACTTTCAAGGCGAAGATATTTTGATCCCATCAGGTGGTCAAGCAACTGTTACATCGAATAACGAAGGCTCACAAAATACTTTAGTTTTGAATTCGAATTCTGAAACATTTTCAGATCCGTCAGATTGTACTATAAACCATATACCATCACAAGCATCACAAGAAGGAATAGAGGAAGTAACGAGAAGAGTAGGAGACGTAACAGGTGAAGTGATGGAAGGAGTAGGAGAAGTGATGGAAGGAGTGGGAGAGGTGTTGGGAGGAGTAGGAGAAGTGGTGGGAGGAATCGGTGGTACAAACAAAGATGTGTACTCTGTGCCTGTAGAATCAGCGTTGACTGTAGTAGACAAAGAGGTACAAGGAGTAGACGTACTGGCAGAGGTGTCAGAGGTGCCACGCGATGCAAACGGGCCGGCAGTAGAAGTAGTGGAGGTGTCACGCGGTATAGACGGTACGGTAGTGCATGTAGTAGAAGAAATAGGCGATTATGAAATAAATTTAGATTTAGATGAAATATACAATACATCACCGGAGTCCATACGAGCACATAAAGAATCACCCGTGACTAGGCAGAACAGATCAGAAACAACCAAACACAAATATACAATGGAAAACGGTCTCGTTAAAGTACGTACCCAAAATCCATATTATTCAGATAGTCCTAGAAGATCCGGAAGATATAGACGGCGATCCACTGAAAGTTCCGAGGGTCCACACACTCCATTGAAAATACAGCACCATGAGAGAGCAAAGAAAAATAATCCGCAAGGATATATCACGACTTTCAATACAAAGAAAGATTTCGTAAATATAGCAGCATTTGGTGCAGTAACGGGGGTAGCAGGAAAGAAATGGATATTCAGAGAAGTAGTAGACTATTTGTTATCAGAAGACAACGTCGCCGAGGGGAAATTTGAGATCGAGACAATGGCCGACCTAGTAATGTGGTGCAAGAAATTGTATGATTGCCAACCAGGATATTGCGTTTTATTAGATAGATATAACCGAGCGATTATTACTTGCACCATCATGGGTCATAGAGAAAAAGATAAGGGTAGTAACCTTGTGAGGCATCCAACGCCGGCCATCTGGAGTGTTGTTATAACTAAAAAGAGGGATTCAGCCAAGTATGTTTTCTCATACAGTGCCCCTGTGAACCAAGCACATCTAGCAACAGGTCGAATGAATTTTTTCACTCAACACGTGTGCTTGCACGAAAGACATCTGTCAATTGCCAATACCGATGAATTGGACACAGCAATTCACTGGCAGTACAGCCAGTTGTACTCGTTATAAACTACTACTACTACTAATCTCGAAACAAAAAGTGTCAAATGAATAAAGCTACTACTACCCACACTGTCTATTGGAATTATCAAATGAACAAAACTACTGCCCACACTACTTATCGAAATAACCGAAATAAATAACATTATTTCTACATCAAAAAGGAAAACTAAAAATATCTTCACCGTAGGATTCTAACCAATGACTTTGTGGTAGCACACAACACATACTTACCACTACACCACGCAATAGTAGTGGTAGTAGAATGCTTTAAAGTATTCATAGTGATTTAAATACTGACCTCCTGGTAACATAAAATACATTACATGCTTATCAATACACCTCACAGTAGTAATAGCAGGAGCAGTTTTTAGGGTAAATATAACCCTATATTTTTAATGGTAGGCAAAAATACTACCCAAATTGCTATTTACTACTAAATAGTACCAGTTTTGAATGAAAGTATGTTCATTTATTGCTCTCTTTTTAAAAAAGCTTTGATATGTATATAGTATGTTATCAGAAATCACTGGGGTCACGACTACCGTATCGTTCATTCGATTCACTGCGTTCGCGATCATTTAGTTCATCACATAGATTGATTTCATCGACAACCGGATGTGCTGCTTCATCGTCAACCGGATGTGCTGCTGCATCTTCAAACTTATGTGCTGCTTCATCTTCAGCCTTGCTAATCAGGGTAAACTCGCCAGTGTCTTGATTTTAAAAGCCATATTTCCAATTTTCAGGCTGATGAACTAGGATTGGTTCAGTAGTATCAGCACTGCTAGTATCATGATTCCCACTGTTCGCAGCACTGTTAGTACAACGATTACCACTACTAGCCTGACGCTTCCTTTTCCGAGTATTCGGCGTAGTATGCGTAGTAGACGTAGTAGGCGCACTTGGTATGACTACCTGTCTGTGATACTGCGCCTTACTGCCAGTGGCAGCAATAGTAGCACTGTGCGGAGTAGTACGTGTATTCCGAGTTCTATCGCTTCTCCGAAGCATAACAGGTGGAGGCAGTGGTGGTCCCGTTAACCTTGACTGTGTATGAGACTGCGCACTACCAGTAGTAGCAGCAATGTGTGGAGTAGCACGAGCACTACGAGTCCTACGACGTGTCGATATCTCAGGGCTGTTATTATCTGGTGTCAAGACTTCCTGTATATGAGACTGCGCACTACCAGTAATAGTAGCACTGTGCGGAGTAGTACGAGCACTACGAGTCCTACGACGTATCGATATCTCAGGGCTGTTATTATCTGGTGTCAAGACTGCCTGTATATGAGACTGCGCACTACCAGTAATAGTAGCACTGTGCGGAGTAGTACGAGCACTACGAGTCCTACGACGTGTCGATATCTCAGGGCTGTTATTATCTGGTGTCAAGACTGCCTGTATATGAGACTGCGCACTAACAGTAATAGTAGCACTGTGCGGAGTAGTACGAGCACTACGAGTCCTACGACGTGTCGATATCTCAGGGCTGTTATTATCTGGTGTCAAGACTGCCTGTATATGAGACTGCGCACTACCAGTAATAGTAGCACTGTGCGGAGTAGTACGAGCACTACGAGTCCTACGACGTATCGATATCTCAGGGCTGTTATTATCTGGTGTCAAGACTGCCTGTATATGAGACTGCGCACTACCAGTAATAGTAGCACTGTGCGGAGTAGTACGAGCACTACGAGTCCTACGACGTGTCGTTATCTCACGGCTGTTATTATCTGGTGTCAAGACTGCCTGTGTAGGTTGACTAGTAGCAGCAGTAGTAGGGGCATCGGGTGATGATGTTGGTGATTGTGATGGTGTCTCTTGGTTTAATATAGGACGCCCCATTTTACCTCCGGCAACAACCGCGAAGCTCTCAACCGTATTATAGTGCATGGTGTTATTTGGTGACAACAAACCATCGTTCGCATCCTGGTATGATTGCTCCTCGCACCGGGACATATAAAAGCGCGGCGTTGCGGTTCGACCATTGTTCGTTCTTAAACGACCGAATTCGTACGGTCGTTCACGACTACCGTCTCCTCCCAGAGATATGTGGAAGTCCTCTTTGCGGAAATGGATACAGCATACATGGGTATTTTTTACGCTCCTGAGATATGGCCCTATTCCATGAGTCTCTATGTGGCGCAATTTAAACTGCACCAGTCTGTTTCTGAAGAACTCGCCATGCTTCATGTACACAGCGTCGGCTACAACAAAGCATTTACATACACTACATGTGTCCGGCATATTGTATTTTTGGTTGTTTTAAAAAAAGCTGCAGTAATTTTATAAACAAATGTCAGAGTGGTTGGAATTGTCAAACATGTCCTATGTATATCTATACTGTAAATTATTATACAAAATAGGTAGTAGTACACAATATCGTTGGGTGTGGTAGGAGTAGTAGTATAATACGTAGCTGGCCTTCTACAGGTGGTAGGAGTAGCGCTAGTTTGACAACACAATATCGTTGGGTGTGGTAGGAGTAGTAGTATAATACATAGCTGGCCTTCTACAGGTGGTAGGAGTAGCGCTAGTTTGACAACACAATATCGTTGGGTGTGGTAGGAGTAGTAGTATAATACGTAGCTGGCCTTCTACAGGTGGTAGGAGTAGCGTTAGTTTGACACCACAATGTCGTTATGTGTCGTAGGAGTAGTAGTACAATATTTACATAGCTGGCCTTCTACAGAATCAAGTACTGAAAAATATATAATTGCAGATGTAGAATTGCTTGGAGTAACGCGAAATTGAATTGACACCACAATATCATTATGTGCAGTAGGATTAGTCAGCTGGCCTGAGGATCATGTTGAGACTTGTGTGTATGAGTTTATATTTTTATATACACATTTATATTTATTTAGTGCTGTAACCCTAAAAACCCCCCCCCCTGAAGATTTGAGCCTCCGATAAGAAAGTTTGCTACCATTCAGAAAAAGTTTGCTACCATTCAGAAAAAGTTTGCTACCTCAAGTAAAAAGTTTGCTACCTCAAGTAAAAAGTTTGCTACCTCAAGTAAAAAGGTTTCTACCCCGAGTTTACAACATCATAATGTTTTAAATTATAAAACGACTACCTCAAAGTTGGTAGAAATATAAGTGCACGTAGGAAATCTAAATAAACGACAGGTTCTTTATTATTATTTTTTTTTTTGAGCAAATTTAAATAATTGCCAACCGACAGTCCTCTCGTGTTATATTTATTGAAATATTTATTTATTTAATAGTACAAATAGTAGTAGTAGTAAAAAGTAGTAAATACATTGCAGGGTAGTAGAAGTAGTACATTGCAGGGTAGTAGAAGTAGTACATTGCAGGGTAGTAGAAGTAGTACATTGCAGGGTAGTAGAAATAGTACATTGCAGGGTAGTGGAAGTAGTATTTACATTGCGCACTATGCACAGAAGGCGTGTTCATCTATCAACAATTCGAAGCGTAGTATCGCGCGTATCTTGCTTGTCAGCCATCATATCATAGTAGCGTAATGTTTTCATGATAGTTTGGGTTGAAGAACGATGAAGCTCATTATAGCAATCGTTGTAAGCATCGTTGGTCCACTTGTCGAGTAGATCGGCTCGAAGGTCCTTCGGAGTCGGTGAGTTTGGTAAGTTCAATTTATGCCGCTTAAGATTTTGCAGTACTTGCACGTCAGACATACTTTTTACCATGTACTGTAACCCAATTCCCAATTCCGCTTCTATATGTTGATTTGCCGATTCTTTGGTCTCAGCTTCATTGAGTGAACTTTCAATGTGACAATTTCTAGTGTCAAAGGGATTCTCTTCGCCATCCCAATCGTAACAATTGTCACATTCTTCAGATGTATAGTTATGCTGACCATCTCCAACCTGATATTCATACTCTTGTACTTCGTCTACTTCGGTAGCATCGTCAACATTGGGCACTGGATTGCCAACATATGGTCTATCGGCTTCTACCCTCACAACATGTACTACTTCTGCATCGGTAAGTCTATCTTGCTGACTCTGCCAGTACATGATTTTCTCTACAAACTTTTGTTTGTTGGTAGTACGATCGTAACTTTTTTTACGTTTGTCCGCCATCAGTTCGAGATCGTTCTTTCTTCTTCTTCGCAATTCAGACTTGGTGTATTCCTTCTTGCCTTCTAGAAGAAATAAATAGCAAGGTGATAATTTAGTAGATGGAAAATGTATGCGAATATGTACATGAACGTATATATATATATATATATATATATATATATATATATATATACTACAACGGCTACTACTGCTACTACATCTGCTGGTACTATTTCTACATCTGAACTATTACTACTATTGATACTATATATTTATATATTCAAAAGCGTAGTTTCATTGGGACCTGTAGCAGGTATAATAGAACAGAGAATGTAATCAAGAATTTACCTTCATGGGGCCCAGTATTGTCGGAGGACTGTGTCTCATCTGGTCTTTGTCCTATTATATTTGGTATAGGTCCCGGTGGGGACGACGTGTTTGTAGTAGTAGTAGTAGAACTCTGGGTAGCAGTAGAAGTAGTAGTAGAACTCGGGGTAGCCGTAGAAGTAGTAGTAGAACTCGGGGTAGCCGTAAAAGTAGGTTTAGGCAACATGCCTTCCAATTCGATCCCATTAACACGTAGAAGTTCTGTCAGCTCGGTCTTGTTTGCTAATGGTCCATAAAATATGTTTTCTGAGTCCAGTCTACGTTTTAAATCTCCTATCGTCAGCTTTTTATACTGATTCTGCAATTTGGGCTTACCCCCAAAGAAGCCCTTGATTTTAGGACTGGTGACAATCATACGTTGATACCAATCGTATGTGATTACGTTTTGTCTTAAAATTTGCAGTGCTGCTTTAGAACTAACACGCTTGCTAGTGTCGTCTACTCCCTGTACATAAAGTTGTACCAAAACTTTTTGTACCACGGCTGCAAATGTTGCTTTCGGTTTTTGAAGAGGTTTCCTGGCCCATCGAGGTTGGACTATATTCAGCATCGTTTCGGGCTGTAATGGCCTCGTTTCTGATGAGATCTCATGCAGTGTCGCCATCCCTTGTTGAAAACTATCCAGTGCGGAACTAATAGCATTAGACTTTTCACCCACAATCTCTTTGTCTTTTACCATCGCTCCCTTACTTGATACAATTGGCTTCCACACTGCAGGTACTGGACTTTGATGGTGGTGTAATGTCATATTCCCTAAATCTATGCGCGGTTGAAGACCTTCTGGCAAAGCCAATTCTTCAATCAATTCTGCCGGCGACTGGTGTTGAACGAGGTAGGAAAGATATGATATGAGCGTTACTTGTACTACTACTTGTACTTTTACTTCTAAAACTACTTGCGTTTTTACTTCTAAAACTACTTGAACTCTTGCTTCTACTACTACTTGTACTTTTTCTTCTACTACTTGCACTTTATATACCCCGCTTTGTTCCGATAGTTGTACGTGTCGGAATCCATCCCATTCAATGTCATGAACGCGTGTCTTTCGCATAGCACTCTCCATCTGAGATTTGTAGCTGTGATGTTCCGACAGCGTGGTTCCAAAGTGTACAGCCGGTTGTTCCACAAGTTCACCCGGTATTGCTTTTTCCCTATACAGTACAGTTTCTTGTTCTATCTCATGTTCCGACTTATAAACTTCAGACATACAGTCCTTAGCTTTACCGTTACAAAACCTTAAGGCCGAGGTAGTATCGTCAGAGCTCGAATCTTCGTGACCGCAGATCGCATGAATAGGACGAGCACAGCCTTTGCAGGTATGTTTTCCACCTTCGGGAACTACTAATGAATCACCAGGCTTTTCACATTTTGTACCTGCTGCACACGTCCTCTTATCGCCAGTGCTAGTAGTATCTTCAGTGATAGTATCTCCAGTATTTTGGACAATATACTTCACGATGGAATTGTCTCGCGGTCTAATAGCCACAGAGCTACCAGTTATTCCTTCTTGGTCACATAGTGCCCTGTAGATATCTGCAGGCGTACATATACTATCACCTTCGTTTGATTTCACATCGTGGCCTTCTACAAATCTTTGTAGCACGATATTCACATACACGAAATGTGTGTCAAGCGCTGTTTTCCCCGCCTGTGCCTCTGTGAAAATCCATCGCGTTATCTTGAGCTTACCATCAGATGATTGCATCTGAGGTGTAGTGGTATAATGTAGGGAGTTGGAAAATGCGGACGCATTGTCTGATTGCATCACTATACTGGTAATATTGGGCATCGTCTTCCGCACGTGGTAAAGCAGTGCTTCAATAGCGAGCACGACAGACGGTGCGTCTTGTCCTCCGTTGTCGTCCGGTATATAATCAAAAACGATGTCTGTAAGTGCTTGGTCGGTTCTTCGTCCTCAGATTGTACCTTGTATTCACTCCGCTTGAGCATAAACTCTAGAAGAGACATCCCTGATTTGCCAAAGTACTCACTTTGTCCTTAATTCTTTTTCATAGGAAGTATCTGCGAGAATGAATGGGATGGGTAGTATCAGAATTCACGACCGATAAGTTATGGGAGTGGAAGTAGTAAAACAGGTGTGGGACTAGAAGTAGGATAGGAAGGTAAATATATATACATACTTTTTGTTTGTGATCGGTTATCAGGGTTGTCGGCTAGTCCATCTTTCACTTTATCAATCGACCGTTGTTGTATCTCGGCTCGAATTTTGTGGCTCGCAAAAGTAATAGATTCGATCTTCTACTTCTTAATCTTCTCGATGTTATTCTCCTCACTATCGACTCAATCTGAGCATCTATTAAGCATTTCGTGTACACATTCTACTACTGTACGAAATCCTGTGTAGTAGTAGGACAAGCCAGCGAGGCACGGTGATCTTCTTGTTAGCATATTTAACAGTAGATTAAAGGTATCTCTGCCTATTTGGATGTCGCTCTTGATAGCACATTTATAGTGTTCATACAGACGGCTCAAACTATCCCCTCCTCTTAAGAACACAGGTAAATCTCTGAACAGATGTCCTCACATTTTCACGTTCCGTAGTTGTCCGGGTCGATGTTCTAGGTTAGAATGTACCCGATCCATAGCACCCATTAGTTTGTCCTGGGGAACCCTATATGAATACTTCTGCTGCGGCCTGTCCTTACCCCGCAAAGTGTATTTTTGGAAATCAGCTCGCAATCTCCGCCATTTGATACGTCCAAGTTTTACCTTGTATTTGCGTTTCAAATCTAGACGTCTATCCCAATCTTCAAACTCTTCCGCACCTTCCTCGTCATCGCTACCACTTCGACCCTTTGCGCCATCTATAGAAGCTCTACTACTACCACTTCGACCATTTGCGCCATCAGTAGAAGTTGTAGAAAAACGTCTCTTCCTCGAGTTTGTCGTATGTGTCGGGTCCGTATGTAATAGACTCTGGGCACAAGAACTAATTCCGCTATTTAGCACTGTTACTGCTCTTGTCAGTGTTTGTTCGATTAGGCTCTCATTTGTTGCAGATGTATTGGTTGTCTGTCTTACTGGCGTAGGAGCTACAAAATCCGTCCGACTTAGACTACTACTACCACATTTATTTGGTGGTATTTCAACGTGTACTTGTACTGGTGTAGGAGCTATAAAATCCGCCCAACTTAGACTGCAACTCCTACTACTATTACTATCACAACTATTTAATGATAATTCAACGTGTAATCGTTTTGATCGTTGGTTGTGCTTTCGCGTATTGTTCTTGGTATTTCTCTTCTGTGGTTTTGGAGTCTTAGCAGTTATCCCAGCGTTTTTTCGACTCTCCTTGTCCTTGTCCAATGTCCGCTTCCGTCCCTATTTATATCATCGCGCTTGGTTTCTACCATCTCCTTCGCCTCTTCCTGTTTTGTACAAGAAGCAAAAATACTGCCAACCACATCTTTTTGATTCCTACTACCGACCACCATGACCTTCAGTGCTGCTTCTAAAAATAACCTAGCCACATCATCCTTCCTATTCTGCTTCGTCATTTTCACTGCCTTCTGATCAATCACTTCACGCACACGATGAGGGCTAGCATGGTTTATCGTGTGGCAAAAACAATATTTGACTGCGTTGTACATTTGCACCACAAGTTTCTTATGCGGGGTGTCTATGGCACCCTTTATATGCGTTACTTTGCTGAATCTTGTAAGTGAAATATCAAGATTAGTCAGCATGTTCTTTACTCGCAAGTCTAAACATAGATTGTCATTTTTCGATAGATCTACCGGCTTTTCGCGTACACGTATGCTAGTCCGAGTACGCTCTCCATCAGCCCTTGCTCGTCCCCTAAACTTAAGTTTGGGCTCAGGGGTTTTTGCTTGTACTTCATCTACTCCGTCAACTACATCTACTTCGTCAACTATATCTACGTCGTCTACTACAACATCTACTCCGTCCGATGATAGCTGTCGCACTTCATCTACTACCACTTCATGCGTAGGGTTGGCCTGCATTTCATCGTCAACTACTTTTGTTAGATCACTGATCAGTTGTCGTGATTCATCGATAACTTCAACAATGTCCGCCAATGTAGGCGATGATAGGTAATCATCAGTCATTGTTTTGGATTTTATTCACTGTATATGTATACATTCGCTCATCTAAACAGGGTGTTCTTCTATAATCAAAACAAGAATGAGATGTAAATTTTGTACACTATTTACTACTACTACTTCTGGATTTGACTTCTACTTTTGCAATATGGATTCTACTACTATTTCTGCGATATGAATTCTACTACTACTTCTGCAATATGAATTCTACTACTACTTCTGCAATATGAAATCTACTACAATATGAATTCTACTACTACTACTGCAATATGACTTCTACTACTACTGCAATATGACTTCTACAGCTACTGCTTCTTTTGCAAATAATTATTATTTTTACAAGTATCATTTGACACCTGTCAACCATGGATTTGTTTTTGAAAAACAAGCCAGAAATGTAAAAATAGAATAAATATTGATCAATGAAAATCAGTTAATGAAGAAGTTATCAAAGCTCATTTATAACATTGTACTAATGAAAAGACTAGTTAAAATAATAGCTATTTTAAAAATATCGCATATATTTTGCTATTCAATTAGATTGTGACAAATTTAAAAATATTTATTTCTAGAAAGATATTTATAGAATTTTTGTTTTCAACTGCTATGAGCTAGCAATATTATTGGTTGTTAAATTTCCGTCTGATAGATATTAAATCGATATTTATTGGTCTATATTTTGTTGAAAATCGCACAAATTATTTAAATTATTCATTTGTACCAAGTTCTGGTACAAATGTTTTGCCGGACCCTTTTGTTCAAAAATAGGTCGGTATTTCGCAGTGCGGGCTCTTAAAACACACTTTGGTGACGCCTAATCCTGGAAAAAAAGTTTTATCCTGAATGGACATATTAAAATATTAATCAATATAGTAATTCGAAGTACATACACACTACTGCAAACGTACTAGCATTTTTTTCTGTGCTTCAACTACATGCATCAGACATACATCAGATCAACATACACAAATATCTTAACACGCCTTGGGGGCGTCTGTTAACACCAGGTTCATTTCTATTGATAGGTTTTTATTATTAATAAATAATCAGTATAGCTACTCGAGGTGCACAACCACACTCTTATAGGCTTACTAGTGTAGAAATACGGCCTCCGGTCAGTCTAAAATATCAAGATCAATTGAGATAATACATTGGTTTTTATTTGTATTTTAAATAATTTAATACAAGCTCTTTTTCCAATATTCCCAAAGTGTTCTAAATTCACTTTGATGGCTCCAATAGCCTGAGTATTTAGTATGACTCATCTACTTGGACCTATTTGAGACATTAGTAGATGTAGGATATTATAAACTAAATTCTATAATCTCCGAACTACTACTTATAGATTTTGGTCCTCCCGCCAATCTCCAAAATCCAATAAGTCTTTTTCTTTTTTTAACTTTTCTTCAGATGGAACTTTATTTATATCAGCTAATGTATTAACGTGACTTACGCTATTATGTCTATCTACAAATTAGGCATGTGGTCATGAACACTTAGTACTTCTAGTGAAAATTATTCAATAAAGAACAGCTAGAGGTACGCCCTGTGTGATCGAGGATATTTAGGCTCTTAACAAGAGGCAGTCCCGATCATTCTTACACAAGCTACCACTGCTAAATCCTAACTGAAAAAATATGTAAACTTCGATGGAAATTACTAGGTTTCAAACTATATTAAATTAAAAAAAGCCCTACCCTGGCGCCAGTTGCGTGATAATATACTTAACACCTTTTTTGAAGATGCACGTGACCGTGAACTTCTAGAGTCTCGCAAGTTCTTTGCGAACGATACCACTATTCGAGGTGCTCTAGCTCATATGACACATATGAATACTCGGATGGCTGGCCGTACCTATACTGGCGAATATTTATTAATTTGTCAGATGATGGAGACTCTGGAAGCTAACCTCTTTAAGAAAGTCAATGATGACATCATCGCCTATGGCGATTTGCGATCTATGCCTTGGTCTGTCTTTGAGAAGATAGTTCACAAGCATACCAATCTCTCTACTAGAGTACTTAGTACCACGAGCTACACCCAGCCCACTAAGCGTAACGCAGTAGAGACTAACACTGCGCGTAGTACTAAGAAACCTCGCACTACTACTGGAGGGGGTACTGGCTCTACTTCTACCGAACCGAATGGTGAAAAGAAGGTGAGAGCGCCTTGCAAGAAGTGTGGTTACAACCTCACAAAACGTAATGGCAAGTGGAATGGTAGACACGACCCTGTTAAGTGTGCACCAGGCAAGCCAGATTTTGGAAACTATATAAAAGAGTGTGCTATTTGCAAGGGTACTAACGGTTGGCACAAAGAGGATTGCAAGGACTTACCGGACGTCCAAGTTAAGCACTGACAGTACCATATGTGTGCACTAGAGCAAGATTATGAGAAAATGTTCAATAAAATCCATACCAAAGGAGATGAACGTATTTTTCAAACAGTTTTCGTAAATGGAGAAAAAGTTATGGCACTATTTGATCCAGGGGCTGAAGTCTCTGCTATCTCACGCCGAGTAGGCTACGCTACAGATATGGCTGTCCATAACGAAACAACTGATTTAATCTTGGGAAATGGCAAAGTTACTACTTGCGAACAAGCCATTGACTATGCACACATAATGCTGTCAGATAGAAGAGAAGTGAAGACTCACCTAATCGTTACTGGCATGTATCAGAAATATGATTTAATTATAGGTATGACTGATCTTCTCAGTTTAGGTATAACACTCACTGGTCTGCCTAATGGGCTAGACCCGAATAAAGATCAGTCAGATGATAATATGTTAAAGATACCTAAACCTCCGGAAGGTGAAGCAAAGGATATGATTCCGCACTTCACCGATATAATTATGGACTTAATTATACAAAACAGGAAGATTACAATAACTGACTGGTGTATGTTTAAGTTTTCTAATGGGTACGTTAGACTTGACTTAACAAACGTCGACTTCTCTAAGTTAAAGTGTCCTTCACATAACTACGTGAGTTGGAGACACAAAGACGTTGTCAAAACCCAAATCGAAGCTTGGTTAAAACAGGGTCTAATTGAAATCAATTATGATGCAACCCCAGTTAACTTAGCTCTCTTAGCGGTCGATCAATATAAATCTGATGGAACGTTTAGTAAAACAAGAGTAGTACTAGACCTGTCGCCAATCAACAAACTAAGTCCGCAACATAGTTTTCCCTTACCAAAGATAAGCGAGATACTACGCAAAATGGAAGGTGCGACTATCTTTTCCAAGGAAGACATAAAAAGCTGCGTTCCATCAAATACGAATATATGAGCCGCATAGGAAGTACTTTTCCTTTACTTGGCATGGTAAGAAGTATCAATTTAAAGGTGCACCTGAAGGCTTACACATTATACCTTCTTTCTTCCAACAAGTTATGATATAGCTATTTGCGGACCTGTCGAATAACGTATCAGTCTATTTAGATGATATAGTTATCTTTACAAAGACAGCACATGAACATGCTAAACTCGTTAAAGAAGTCGGAAAGCGACTAAACCATGCCAAACTTAAGACTAACAAGGACAAGTGTTCCTTTGCTAAAGACACTATACACTTACTTGGTTACAAGGTATCTGCAGCAGGGATAGAAATTGATCCTGGCAAGAAACAGTTTCTGTTGGATTTATCAACACCAATTACTGAAAGAGATGTGGACTCTGTGTTTGGGTTTGTTAACTTCTTCTCGGATTCGGTACCGCATCTTTCTCATTACTTAAAGCCTTTCAGTCACCTACGGCTGCACAAAGGACCTTTGGGAAAGCTTTGGACTAAAGAATGTGATGATGCATTTAAACTAGTCCAAAAGTGAAGTAATGGACGCACCCATCATACAGTACCCTGTGGATGGTGTCCCATTCCAAGTAGCAACCGACGCTTCAGATCGAGCGGTAGGTGGAGTGCTTTACCAAACGATAAATGGTAAACCGCGCTACATACAATTCTTTAGCAAGAGTTATAATAAGAGTCAACAGAATTACCCTACCGTTAAACAAGAGCTCCTTGCTATAGTTACTGCGCTAAGACAGTTTAAAGACTACCTTTACGGAAGTTACTTTACTGTCGCCTGTGATCAAAAGTCTCTAACATACTTAAAAAAGATATGAACCCTGACTCACAGTTGGTGAGCCGCTGGCATGACATTATTGCCAAGTTCGCTTTTAATATAACACACATACCAGGAATACATAACCATCTTCCTGACATGCTCTCTCGACTTGTGCCCGACTACCAGAAAACAGTCAAGGAGTTATTAGCAACCGATTGGATGCTAAATAAGAAATGGGTTAACCTCGCTCAATCACGATGGGGTACATTTACTGTTGATATGTTCGCCGCAGAACATAACAAACAGGTTTCTGAATATAGGTCGTTGACTCATCCTGAAGGTGATGCATTTCAGCTTGACTTATCAAAGCATAATGCGTGGGCTAACCCACCTTGTCAACTTATTGCACAGTTGTTAAATTATGTTAATATTACTAAATCTACCATTACGCTGTGTTGTCCCTTACGTAACTCCGACCCATGGATACGTGATTTAATTAATATGATTCAAGACAAACCTATTTATGTCGACCGTGAAACCGACACGTTCTTGTATCAGGGATCCTATTCTATTAAGAAGACACCTTGGAAACACACCATTGTTTGTCGCATCGGTCCTGCAGGTACCACTAAGTGGAAACCCTCAACCGAATTCTTAGCTAAACTAGAGGAGTCTAAAGAGTTTGAACAAAAGCTCAAGACTCGTACAACACATGCACCCAACAAGATTGCAGTCGAGGTTATGCCGATTGAAACGGCAATAGATCGTAAAAACATGGAACTAGCTAAGGCCATGGATCAAAGACACAAAACTCTAAGAGAACCTGAAGCTCGCACTCAACTACTTAAAGCGCTGCTTAAAGAACAGCCAGGAGTTGCGAAACAACTGAAGCAGATACTTCAACAATCTAATGTTGTCAATTATGTATCTCAGGAGTCTACCCCTCCTGATACTGAGGTTGCCCTTTCCAACAGGACTATGGTTCATCCAGCCAGCGTTACGCAGAATCTGACTGACTTAGAGGAGCTCGAAAGTAGAGTTAAAATTATACATAATTTAACGCATCGAGCTTATGAGCATACTTATAA
The DNA here is from genome assembly GCA_001586965.3 of Sphaeroforma sirkka. Lineage (NCBI taxonomy): Eukaryota > Ichthyosporea > Ichthyophonida > Sphaeroforma > Sphaeroforma sirkka. The sequence continues at coordinate 18,864 of LUCW03000658.1, forward strand.
AATGGCTATTTGTGCAGGGCTTGATCATCCGGCGCTGAAAGAAACCATACGTGAAGTATACCAACGCTGTACTGATTGTGAAAAGAACCAGATCAAGCAATACGGTTGGGCACCCCTAAAAAGTGTGACAGAAGACCAACCGATGCGCCGAGTCATAGTCGATTTGGTTAAACTCCCGCGATCCAAGCATACTGGCGATGTATATATCTGTCATTTCTTATGTGAGGCTTCGGGCTATAACTTGCTTTATGCAATACCGAACAAACGTCCACAAACAGTAGCAGAATTATGCTATCACGTCTTTAATGACTTCGGTTTCCCCGAGTACTATGTTCTGATAACGGTAGTGAGTTTTGTACCGACGTAATTGAGGCACTTATACTCGTATCAGGCATGACCCATAGGCGTGGTGTTCCTTACAAACCTCAAACGCAGGGTACAAATGAGACACGTCATAGAGAACTTAAGAAACTCTTGCGTACCGCACTAGACATTAAGCATATGCAGAACATTGTTTACCCCTGTTTACTCGAGCACAAGAATCGTGTCCTACTTAAAGCGTATGACCGATGGAATAACACCAAGAACATTGTTCAGTTCAAAGTCGGCGATTACGTTAACATTATAAATCGAAACGCCAACGTTACCGAACTCTCTTCTAAGACGATGGGACCTTTTGTTATTTCCTATCATGATGAGAAGAGTGATACTTACGAAGTGAATAACATTGATGGTACTAGCGCAACTAATCTAGGCACTCACCTTATCCCTACCTCCAAACTCTCATTCGCTCGCTCATTTGATTCTGAATTACCAGTTATGGAGTCACAAGTCAAAGATATAATTGACAAAACATCCGAAGACGGTTACACTTACTACAAGACCCGTTTCATGGATGAGACAGTAGCTTGGCTAACCTCCGATGCATTTCGTGAATCTCGCGACTTTCTTCGTATCTTTAATAAGAAATTGAATAGGTGTTTACATCAGAACACACGAGATAAACGGAAAGGGTTTCCTCAGGTGACTACAAACCCGGATGTATCTGAAATACTCTATTTGCCACCTACTGTTAGGATTCAGCAGTGGTAGCTTGTGTAAGAATGATCGGGACTGCCTCTTGGTAAGAGACTTACTATCCTCGATCACACAGGACGTACCTCTAGCTGTTCTTTATTAAATACTTTTCACTAGAAGTACTAAGTGTTCATGACCACTTGCCTAATTTGTAAATAGACATAAGAACGTAAGTCAAGTTAATGCATTGGCTACTATAAATAAAGTTCCATCTGAAGAAAAGTTAAAAAAGAAAAATAACCTCCGATGCATTTCGTGAATCTCGCGACTTTCTTCGTATCTTTAATAAGAAATTGAATAGGCGTTTACATCAGAACACACGAGATAAACGAAAAGGGGTTCCTCAGGTGACTACAAACCCTGACGGATCTGAAATTCCCTATTTGCCACCTACTTCCTACGTGACTAAACTTTCTGATCTGCTTACCAACAGTGCAGAAAATTGTTCAAACTTACCTACTAATGAAGAACAGCCTTTGGCTATTACCTTACCAAATAATAAACGTAAGGCGCCTACATCGGAAATGGTTACTGGACCAAATACTAAACGACATAGAGTACAACATGAGGCTTGAACTCGTACATATAGGCATATACTTACTAGATAAGTCATGACCGAAACCGTTTTTACTTTGGTTTTCGCTTTACCAACTAGATCGTATCTTAACGTACGTTCGTAGTTCTAAAAGCTACTGGGGGCTATGTAGAAATACGGCCTCCGGTCAGTCTAAAATATCAAGATCAATTGAGATAATACATTGGTTTTTATTTGTATTTAAATAATTTAGTACAAGCTCTTTTTCCAATATTTCCAAAGTGTTCTAAATTCACTTTGATGGCTCCAATAGCCTGAGTATTTGGTATGACTCATCTACTTGGACCTATTTGAGACATTAGTAGATGTAGGATATTATAAACTAAATTTTATAATCTCCGAACTACTACTTATAGATTTTGGTCCTCCCGCCAATCTCCAAAATCCAATAAGTTTTTTTTTTTTTAACTTTTCTTCAGATGGAACTTTATTTATATCAGTTAATGTATTAACGTGACTTACGTTATTATGTCTATTTACAAATTAGGCAAGTGGTCATGAACACTTAGTACTTCTAGTGAAAATTATTCAATAAAGAACAGCTAGAGGTACGCCCTGTGTGATCGAGGATATTTAGGCTCTTAACAAGAGGCAGTCCCGATCATTCTTACACAAGCTACCACTGCTAAATCCTAACTGACTAAATTGTATTTTAGTTTAATATAGTTTGAAACCTAGTAATTTTCATCGAAGTTTACACTAGCAAAACCAAATTAAATAAATGCATCAACTACATGCATCAGACATGCATCAGACGACCACATCCTAATATCTTCGCGGATCCCTATTTTGAATGCGCTTGCCATTCACTAGCTTACCGTTCACCCTATATGCATCAAATACTGTCACCAATCGTTTGAAGCTTGCCCATTCATCAAGGAATAAAGTTTGATAGTTTGATTGAGAGAAACGTGTGTGTTGTGTGCATGAAACTATGTGCGATGTAGCTCGCTCACACCAACTAGGTATATAAGTTCACTAATATTGGATGGTTCAATCCAAGAAGGTCTGCAACTTCCAATACTGAACGTATGCACACACGTGCAAATGAACTACTTATGTATGTTTATATATACATTAACAAATAAGTATTATCAGTATTTTACAGCCAATAATTATTGGCGCGCACTTTGCTAAAAATATATTTGTTCATTCTAGAATAGCCTCACAGACGGATCAGACCCTGTTTATTAATCCAATGAGTAAAGTGCTATAGGATTGTATTATTTATTTACTGACTTCCGACTTTTCAGAGCTAGCCAAGAAAGTACGATACCGTATATGGCAGTATCTGGTCGCTAATGAGACAATCTTGGATGCAGCTTGATGCACACTGGTAGTGTAGTGTAACTCTCAATAATTAGGCGAATCACTGAGCCAGTCAGCCTAGTACTAGGCTGGATGGTTTAGTCATTCACTTGATTTACCACTAATTTGGTAAGTGTCGCGAAATCAATTATTTGGCCTATGACGGGAGATATGAAATTTCGTATTCGACAAGTACAAACCACATATAACAAAGAAAGTCTACAAATGAGAACATGAATTTGTCTCTCATTGCCGGACACCGGCATTGATTGTTAACTTTCTCTTGCTAGCGGCACCATCGCTTACACTGTCACGAGAGCTCATTAAAGTCCGTGTGTGCTCAGAATAACAACAGATCAAAGTTCTTATTTCGAGGGATATGGCTTCGCACATATACTTGATTATCGATACATACACACACGTCTGCGTAAGAACAGTTGTTGTCAACCTGTGATAATAACAGCTTAAAACATGTTAAGATATTCGTGATACTAAGTGACGTGGCCTACTATACTAAGATTAGATTCGTAAATCATCACTCACAGCCTGACACACTATATGCATTCTAATGCAATTCAGTATGGGATTTGCGATGCGTATTACGTTTACTCGACTTTCGCATTATCCCTACAAAAAAAAATGTGGCCTGTACGCCCCATGGACTATGGTAGGCCACAGGCGTTCACAGCTCACAAATGCACAGGCCTCACAGCCTCACAAGTAGCCAAAGCCACTGGCCACACGGCACACGTCCCACACTCACGGGCAACAGCCCACACACTTTTTGGCTACCTCAATGCGCGCCAAAAGTTTGATTTACATATTAGGCAATTCAGTGTTGTTCTATTTATCTTTGATGATGGAACCTAGGGAGGGTTGGCCTGTGCGTACTTGGCCACTTGTGGGGCTGTCGTTTTTTAAATAAATGAGTAAATTTGTATGTACTGTACAAGTGTATTTAAATACATAAATATTTACATCATTGTTCAATTGTTGTATTTAATATAGCCACAAGGAAGCCAACTGATAACAAATTGTACACTAAAAAAAATACATAGTTTATATATTTGATTTTTTAAAAACAAATTTCTAGAGAGTATTTATATATAAAGTATTCCCGATTTTAAAAAACATTCCTTAATGTTTTACAAAAAATCAAATAAATATATAAATAAATAAATAAATAAATAAATACAAAAACTACAAAAAAGTGTTTCAATTTAGAAGGCTATGAAAAAGGTGATCATCTTTTCGTTTACGTTTTAATAGTTTTCTTCAAATCGTTCGCGAATAGACGCCTACTGTAGGTAAAGCGTGACCTTTTCCTATTTTCAGACATTTATATCTTTTGGCGCGTTGGTCGTATGCTGCAGACTTGTGAATTTAAGACTAGTATGGTGTTCGGTACTTTTTCCCATGGCGCTATGCAGTAATGCAGATAATAGAAGTTTACTAAAATAAATATAAACAAACTAGCACTGGAACTAAAAACTCAGTATTCGATACATACACAATCTATTAATCATCATGAGCAATCCCAGAGTTTTCTTCGATATCACCGCAAACGGTGCTGCCCTTGGCCGCATTGTCATGACTCTTCGTGCTGATGTAGTACCCAAGACAGCTGAGAACTTCCGTGCTCTGTGCACCGGCGAGAAGGGTATGTCAAATATTCGTCTGGAGGAACGCCATTACGTCCGTTGTCCACGGTGCTTATGAGTGCTAGAAATTCGCAGGTCATACCACACACCAATTGCTTATTATTACTAGTTGTTATTGTACTACGACGCTTGCTGGTTGTTGACTCTTCCCATGATTGACAAGTAAATTGATATGTTGTATTCGACAACTAAATTGATCTATTTATTTCTTATGACAGGTTTCGGATACAAGGGATCCAGTTTCCACAGAGTTATCAAGAACTTCATGTGCCAGGGTGGTGACTTCACCGCCGGAAACGGTACCGGTGGTAAGTCCATCTATGGAGCCAAATTCGCTGATGAGAACTTCGAGTTAAAGCACACCGGACCTGGAATCCTGTCCATGGCTAACGCCGGACCCGGTACCAACGGAAGTCAGTTTTTCCTGTGCACCGTTAAGACTGCGTGGTTGGATGGTAAGCACGTTGTTTTCGGAAGCGTCACTGAGGGTATGGATGTTGTCCAGAAGATCGAGGGATACGGATCAGACAGCGGAAAGACCTCTGCCAAGATTGTTGTTGCCGACTGTGGACAGCTTTAAATTATGTGGTGTCGAATGACGTATGTACCGGGGCATGCCTGTTAACGGCCGCGGTGCATGCGTAACTTGATTATAGACTTGCACTCACACCCTGTAAATATTATTCTAGAAGTGCGCCTGCCTAGTATTTAGGCGATTTGCACGCGAGGTGTTGCTTTGGGACTCTTTAGTCGAGAAAAAATAGGATTAAAACGCTCCGCAACGATGATAAGTGTAACTGTTCACTTTTTACGATTGAAAATATACCGTGAGTATCAAGTATGGTCCAGAAGTTTACTATGCAAGAATCAACGTTCGAGTGGTGTTTGTTTCATGATCCTTTTTGGTGCCATCACCTTTGAGTATAAAACAGAATTCTGTCTGCCATTTCCTGTGTGTGCACTCGTCTGGTGTTTGTTGCTCAATTTGTTAATCATAAACTGCCTTATGGAACATTCTGAGGTTAGGTTGTAATGGTTATGCAATGGCGGTTTATTGAAGTCATCGCTCTGTATATTTATTATTGTTCTACACTACGATGGTCGCAACTGTACCTGCAAATGTCTGGGTCGCTAACGTACCTCCAAATGACTGGGTCGCAAATGTACTTGCAAATGACTAGGTCTTCATAGTACTGTATGCTCATACCGGTGTGTATTGGTTTACATGCACGAGCTCGAATTCAATACTAGGCAGTATCCTATGCTCGACCTTCAGACTTCAGCTGTCTAGTCGTCTATTGCTTACTCTACTGGACAAGTAGGAGAGGTGGAAGGTCATCTATTTTATTTCTTTACTTGATCTGTTACAAATCGACAAACAAAGCTACTACCAATTCATGAGAAGCCGTCGCCTTACTAGTTGAGCATTAAGTGAAGACTGTATATCGGGCCGTATAGTATAGCTTTAAGAAGGCCATTGATCCCGTAGCCCAGGGGTTTGCTTCATCGCGACCAAAACTGCAAAGTAAACAATGAGATAGTTCAGAGGCAGGCGTGGAACCATGAGATTGTTCGTTCAGGCGTGTAAGGCGAGTAAACTCAACTGAGAAAATGGCATCTAGCAAATAGAGCGGTTATCTGGATTGAGCGACCGAACGCAATACACACTCATATACAGTACACCTACTTGCGAGATATTTCTTCGACAGCCACAAGCAGGCCCTGCAACATGAAGAACATTAGGCAGGCATACTCTCGTTCCCATACGAGTCGGGAGAGCATCTCTCCAATCACGCCGGTGACGCAAAACACAATGCACCTGGCGATATGCTTGGCTATTGACAAGCCCATAAGGGCTTGTAGCACTTGGACAATAGGTTCGTAGACTGCAGGAGGGAAATTAATTTTCGAAAATTGATATATTTGTCAACATCGTTCATGTACTTGATCATATTAGTGTCCAGCGACAGTGTTTAATGTACGCACAATACACGTAAAAGAATCGCACCATAGCAGGCAAGCTAGATACCAAAGAACAAAAGTCAAAGTGGTTGCGCATTCAAGGCAGGTGTTGCGCATTCAAGGCATGCGAGTAGCAGCGTAAGTATGAGCGAGCACAAGGCGGAACTACATAAATCGAAAAAATGGCTGGGCAACGCTATGCTGCATAAACAATTCACTTCATATAACATCGAAAGAAATATGCTCAGGTGTTTTAATACAGTGTAGTCAAGTACGGCCATATAGTGCCAAGGGTATTGCGATTTTTTGAATGATATGCGAGCGTACCAAGTTGCTAACTCACATGAGATATAATATACGATCCACGTAGAATTTCTTGAAAAAGAGACAAATCGAGAGCATATACACGGATCCATACAGACCCGTATTCGCTAGCCGACACATGCAAGTACGGCTCATATATGCTCATATATAGATGACTCATACCTGTAGTTCGTAATGTTTGCGCTACGGGTAAACACCAGTGTCTTCCCCAGAAATCGCGTAACGAGGTTATTATGTAGGGCCTATCGAAGCTCGGTCCGACCGTGATGTTGAACAATCGAGAGGCTGCCAGTCCCAATGCGTCGCTTACAGCGGAGAACCACAAACAAGCGATCAGAAGCTTGTACGGCGGCAGGACTTCCTGTCTAAATAGAACAGGAATGATATCATCAGGCGCAAACTTCGTCATGCTGTAGGCGACGGCTGCCTTTATTCCACAGTGCACCAATTGCGACGTTGTGCTGGGTAATCTTGAGGGGGCCTGTGTAAAGTAGCATGAACAATCGGTCAAAACCTGCAGATCGTAATCATCTGATCAAGCCACCAACGAATCGGTGCAGATGTTAAAAGAGTATAATCCATGTGAAGGTGATGTTAACGCTCGATTATAGACTAGGCAGTCAAGCCACTCACGAGCGATTTTAATTGTATACACACCTCACGTATGGCTTCGACATCGACTTCAGGTGTGGCGTCCTCAATATCCGTTGTCCCTTTCAAAGGTGCTCGAGCTGTGGTGATATTGTCTTTGACCTCTGCCGGGCTTACATCTTCTACAGTCCTTTCAGGTACTTTGGCTGAAGTACTCACGATATTGATAGGCAGAGCGGCGGTGGCGTAGAAAGCCAGACCGTTGTTGGGCACACCGAGCGGCGCCAATGGGCCGTAGCCATATGCGAAGCCCAAAACACGCAGACTACTGATGAAACCCACTGATAAGGAGTATGCTAGGAAGTATACAACCTCATCTCTCCTGATGAACAGTGGTGTGAGCGCCACTGCAGTTGAAAACGAATGCAAAAAATAAGAAAGTGAGCTCAACAGATCTATGGTGGCCTACGCCTGGCCCGTTGAACGCGAATCGTTAAGTGAAATAACATTGTATGGTTGTGCAGCGAGCCAAGATGGGTAAGCGCCAAGGCCGGACCTAGAGCGCATTGATACGAGACGGAAACAAAAGCTTGCAATATTTAAAATCACAGCAGTAGTCGATCGCGACTTGATTTGATACCATAGTTTCTCCAGAGTGGCAAGACTACAACGGGAGACTAGTGACGGTGAATGAGTCATTTCGCATGTCAAAATGTTATCGCAGAGTGGGTGCGATCCATTAAAAAAATGTACGGATTATCCATGTAGCTAGATTTGGGACTGTCGCAATGCAGTTGATATCCGTTCGCACACCCTACACCACATACATGTATCTGAACTTTGCGACTTTGCTGTGATTTACACAATACCCACAAATGAGAACATTTATGTGAGTTTGGGGACATCTAGCCATAGAATACGCACGCTAAGGACGAGATGAATACACACGCGTGCGAAACGTTGCGCATATTAGATTAGCGCTTAAGGCGTAACAAACAGCTACAGCAAATTCAGTGACCCAAATCGGATTCCTCACCTAGTCCACACAGGCCTGGCAGAGTGATGAGAAACCTGACGTGGCCTGCTGTTACTAGCGTCGCAGCGTAAAACACGTACATGATGATGACTAGCTGACCAATCAAGACGACAGAATGCCGTAGCTCTGCTACCCACATAAGATGGGGATCCGATTTACTGTATATCTAAGATGAGAGTTCATTCAATCGTATTATTTTAGAGTGCTTAAAAACGCAAATAAAGATACGGGCACATGGCCACGAAAGAATATCACTCAGCTTGGAGGTTTGTGAGTACATTATACAGTCGCCATGATTGTGAGTTGCTAATTTCTATACGTATGTGTACTTTTATATTTGTTGATAATCACTTTGTACCTACGTCCATTGGGAAAAGCATCGGGTTACAGAATTGCATTTAGTTCCATCCATTCTAATACCCGAGAAGTCAATGCACGGAACCAATAGACTTGTATACATCTATATATACAAACACACACACGAAGGGTATATATATATATAATACACTAAAACTCGAATATAAAGAAAACTATAGATATGAGAAACATGAATTTAAAAAAATGCAAATAACGATCAAAGGTTCACATAAATGAAAAACACATGAAGAACAAAACACACACACACACACACATACACACACACACACACACAAACACACACACAACACACACACACATACATATATATATATATATATATATACATATACATATACACCTACTCCACTATTAATATACACACAGATATATATATATATATATATATATAGGCGCAGATGTAGTCACAGATCACAGACACACGGACATATATATATATATATATATATATATATATATATATATATATATACATATATATGTATATACATATATATGCATACATACATATGCACACACGTACATACATGCACACACGCGCACGCATACAAACATACGCGCAACATGATATGCAATATATATATATATATATATATAATATATATATATATATGTATATATGTATAATATATATATATATAATATATATATATATATAATAATATATATATTATATATATATGGTTATAATAATATTACATATATAATACATGCATACATTACATTACATGTGTTATACATTGCATACATGTATTGCATTTATGTACGCCATATTATTACATATATATATACATGTATTATACATATTATATATATAATTATATATTATATATATATAGCTATTATTATTATACATATATATATATATATATATATACATATAATATATTATATATATATATATATATATATATAGTATATGCATATATATGCATTAATGCACAACATACGCACGCAATATATATATATATATATATATATACATATATATACGCATGCATGTATGTTATATATATATATTATATATATATATATATATATGTATATATATATATATATATATATATATATATATATATATATATATATATATATATATATATCCATGTATATATAAATACATACCTACGTATATATATATATATATATAGCAGATATGTAGATCTACTGTGCTATTTTCAATTGCTATCAGTATGATATAGCCCTCAGTATAACACTACATTCGCCCAACTACGTACTGATGTTAATACTTGGGGGTTCGAAATAGATACTAAATCTGAATATTTAGACGTGACGTGTCTCTCATGTCGGTTGTGCACAAGTCCAAAGAACACCCTGCACGATCATGCAATGTAAAAATTGGCCATAAAGAAATTTATCGACAGGTTCATCTCTATTAGGACAAAACTATCTGCATTTCTCCACACGACGGTCCGATAGTACACTCGGCATTCTTACCTCTTTCACAATCGGACTCGCAAACATCGCAAAGAAGGCCATGTTCATGGCCCAGTAGTCCCAAATACCGAGTGGTCTGCCCACAAGCATATGCGGATTTATCATAACGTATATCACGGATATTGATATGGACGCTAGAGTCTGTACACTAGAAATATCGAAAGCGGGAGCTTTTTAAGAGCGTACAAAGCTAATCTTTGCCATCAGTGATAAATTTTTGTTAATCTCGTAGAATCACCGGCTTAATATCCCACGTGATTTATTAGAGGATTTACAAATAATGTATATGAATAATGCATCTTTCCCAAGCCACTACCATTATTTGAGGATGGGGTCTGTAGCGCCCAGGAACAATGCGATGAGTGGCGATGGGGAACGTGAACCTCTGATGGCTTCAGTGCCATTCAACACTTTAGACTCCGAAGCTAATCGAGATGAACAACGACCGAAGTCGATAGTTGTGATCATCAAAATACTTTACTTTCTATCAGGTCTCTCGGGATCGACTTGGGGACGTTATGCGACTATATTCTACGTGACAAAGGGACTGAGTCCATTTGAAATCGGGTTCATTGGATGCATATGTCCTTTCATACAAACCATCGGTCAGCCGTTATGGGGAATTCTCAGCGATAGATGTCGGGTATGTATCAATGGGCAGTGGTGCGAAAGATATCAATTTCTTCGGTACACCAAGCAGTGCTGTTCAGACCAGATGATCGTACTTACTGATGAAGCCATAGTGGCATAGCAGCTCTGATATATATGCGTTGTGATATCTGCTTCTCGCGAATGTATTCAATTTAATTTATATGCGTAGCTGTAATTGGGGCGACAAGCTTACACATAAACACAGATATATAGGCGAGTAAAGAAATAGCAGGGATCTTTCATATACAACCCTACTATGTCGGTCAAATCATGGTCTGAATAATATTTGCCCGAGGTTATATTGTATATTTTAGTAATTTCCCACGTCCAAATCTTTTAACTGTGCTAGTAGGTGTCATTAGCATACCGCTTTCGAACACCGAACAGATATATGATCATTCTTTTATGAACGCTAAAATATTATTTGATTTTGTGTGCATGTCTGCTGATCTGCAGAATCGAAAGGGAATCTACATGGCTACGAGCACGTTAGCAACCTTATGCATTCTCAGTCTCTCAAATGATTGGATAAGTGATTCGTATGCGAAGATCACACTAGTGGCGTGCATGGAGGCCGCCTTTGTAAGTGGGGGTATACTGGATGCGTATGCGATCGATGAACTGAAAAAAAGGGGAAAACTGGATGACTACGGAAAACTGCGAGTGTATTTAGCTATCTCATGGGGATTAGGGACCTGTTTCATGGGCTATATATCCGGTGAGTGCATGGTTCTATGAGCCATACGAGATTTTTGTTCGTTGAGTTTTCTAGTTTTTAGTATATGGGCGCACATCACCGAAGCGTACATACACGACAACCAATATCATATAGGGAAGATTATTCAACACACATACATATGCTAACGCGGTCCTAGTTCAAGTAATACTCATGGGGGTGGCGTATGTTGGAGCCCAGAAAAGCTGAGTTAAGCAGATCTTTGTCCAGCTAACACAGAATATCCCTACTTTTTGCCAAACAAATTTACACCTCATTTTTACATACTCAGATGACTACGGGTTCGGTGTGGTCTTTTGGGTGTTCGGGATATTTCAATTCATCAACCTGTGCGTGCTAGCGGTTTTTGTACCTAGTCATACTGACGAAGAAAAGAGAGTTGGTCGCACTGCTGAAGGGAAACCTCGGGTATGTTCAAGAATCACGCATGATTTTTTAACCTTTCAATTGTCAACAGTTGTCTCGCATACGACCACACATGGTCTCGTGCATATCGAGGGTGGTTTGAAAGTGAAAAGCTTGGGAGCGGATTCAGCCAGCGCTCTGGTAGAAACTACTCTCCCGGATAGCCATAATACTCTGTCGGATCTGTATCATTTCGTTAGCTCCCAAACAATCGTTTCACCCAATTTGATATACAGGTGTCTGTCCTTATCAAATCTATGGCACGGCCGAAGGTACTATGCTTACTCCTACTGCTGACTGTGTTTGGGTGTGGCTTTGGGATTGTGGACAGATTGCTGTTCGTGTATCTCATGCAATCCTTCAATGCTTCTAAATTTCTGTGTGGATTGACTGTGGGCTGCACTGTCCTCATGGAGCTGCCTATTTTCTACTATGGCAAATATGTACTGCAACGGATTGGTTCTCAGGTATGTTTTTGGCCTGTCACGGTGAAAGAAGCATTGACAAGCCGACAAGGTATTAGGCATGATCCCAATCAACAGTTGAACATAACGGGTAGTTCTCATTTTCAGTATAGTGGAGTAGTTTTTATCGACAATCGTAACTTGCTAGCATGTGTAGAGCCTCCACACAAAGTATTTGAACAATCAAAGCGCGAGTATATTGTATTTGCATAGGTTTCAAGTCTGAAATCGATCCACATTATCTACTACAGACCATGATGACGATATCAATGTGCGCCTTTATTGTGCGCATGTTTGGGTACACATATCTGACCACGGAGACAGTCCACTATGTGCTGTTGTTGGAGCTAATGCACGGGATAACCTTTGGATTAATGTGGACAGCTACAATCAGCATAGTATCTCAGGTATGTATGAAGTGCCTCTTTTTGTACCTATAATTCCTTAAATGTCAGCATCCAGCGAATCTAATTATGCTCCTGCCGGTGGCATAGTCCAAAAACGATGCAGAACGCTTCGCTGTACACTGCCGTATAAATCGCTACCATATTAATTTGGAGCTCAAATAGCTAGTTGTCGCTACTGTACACTTCTGTATCAATCCCTACCATATTGATCTGTATTTCAAATACATGGCAGTTTTCGTCAATACTTCGCTCGATTCACTTGCAATATAATAACGACACGCAATGAGTATCAACGCAAACGATAAACGCAGATTATGCATCATCCTTTTGCAGATATCTCCTCCAGGGTGGGGAACGGCGACCATGACAATTGTGCAAACCACTCTGAGGTGTTTGGGTGCGGGGACTGGTGCGCTTGTGGGAGGCTGGGCAGCGGAAAAGTACGGTTTCAAACCTATGTTCTGGATGGCGGGTTACTTATTCTGCGGTGTATTAGCTATACACCTGCTGTTTGGCTATATGAGCGGTTTCGAACTTGGAGAGGAACTGCATGTGAGGGAGGTGAAAGAAACCATCAGTACCACGGTGGACGAAGAAAAAGAAAGGAGTTAATTAGTGCAGTGGACGATGAGATAGTTATAGCGAGTGATCCTCGGCACTTCATGTTGCACACAACCTCTGACTAGAACAGGGAAAGTGTGTAGCTAGTTTAAGTAATAGACGCAGTATAATAACTATATTGTTTAGCATAGAGGGTTTGACTGCGGAAGGTGCTTAAAAAAAAGCACTTGTGCAAGTAGAATTAATAGCAGCCGTGAGGACTGTGCCTCATAACCTGTGATTGTATGTGACGATCATGTAGTAGGTACGATAAAGCAGGTAAATATTATTCACTGTAAGAAGTGTTCAATTTAGAAGGCTATGTAACAAAGTCTGTATGTATTCTTTATTTCAAACACCTAAAGTAATTTTAAACCCCCTACTAAAATTTACTTTGTACACAGGAAAATATGGATAAAATTATCACTCGAAAAATTCACATGTACGTAATATATGATCGAATAACAATGCAAGATGTGAAACTTTCACAATGATAAGAGGAGTTTGGTGAACTTCATCGCATCACAAACTCTACATCAAACATGAGGTTTCAAGGGATAGTTCGATGTGCCTTAATAGGACTTGCATGCCACACTCCTGTATCAGCTACAGTCGAAACGTTAGCAGATAATAATCTGGCACAAGATCTCGGTGCCGACGAGGGTCTTTTGCGCACACAGCTCAGTGGCTCAAGCGTTCAGAACTTGACAGAACATTCTACTGGCATCAGTGGAGAATCATGGGAGCCTATATTGCGCCACCCAGCCAAAGCTAATCTGACACTTCCCAAAGTTTTCCTAGCGGGTGTGAGCACAGCAATCACCATAGACTTACCAGCTCAAGATGAACGAATGCAGGTGTGGGATGCGCATGTGCCCGTCGTGCTTGATGTTATCAGCAAAGGGGTGATCACGCACTCTATGAGTTTTACACTGAATACTTCCAATTTAGATAAACATTATAACTTACCTATTCTTACACATAGTTTGGAAGGCATCGTGTTCGATGACTTCGGTGTCGGCTTTATTAAGGTGAAAGTTGAGGGTTTGCCTGAGGTCTCGCAGCGTACATACTCGATTCCTGCTTGGTTATCAATGTTGCCACCACTGGTTACTTTGGTGATTTCGGTTGCCCTGAGACAAGTGATGATTGCACTAACTATAGGTGTCTGGGTAGGCTGCATCTGGTTGTACGAGTACAACGTGGTCATCGCCTTTATGCGTACCTTTGACGAATACGTCTCGAATGCGTTTATGTCGGACGGCCATGCGAACGTGATCCTTTTCACCTTCTTCCTGGGGGGTTTAATAGGTCTTGTGCAGAAAAGTGGCGGTGCTCTGGGGTTAGCGAGACAATGTGTGAAGGTAGCATCTACACCTAAGCGAGGGCAGTTGATGTGCTGGTTTTTGGGCGTAGGTATCTTTTACGACGACTACAGCTGTGTGTTGATCACCGGTAATTCTCTCAGGCCTATCACACGGTCCATACGCATGTCTCCAGAAAAGTTTGCATATATAATCCACACTTGTGCTCAGATGGCTTCTATGACGCCCGTATCGTCTTGGATAGGTGTGGAGTTAGGTTATCTCCAGCAACAGTACAAGCTACTAGGTGTCGACCAGAACGCATTTCTGGTGCTCATGAAAACTATTCCTTACAGAATCTATCCGATTATTAGCATTTTCTTTGCGCTAGCCGTGATCGCCCTGGGAAAAGACTTCGGGCCTATGGCGACAGCCGAGAAACATTTCCACAAGCTCATTAGAAGAGATAGTATCAATGGGGGAAGCGATCCAAACAGATTACTTACATCAGTCCCGTCTGGTAGTTTTAGCACAGACGATGGGGAGAGCGGTGGTGACAGCCCAATCGTTAGTGATGACAATTCAGATGAGGACATTCCTGCATTGGCTGAGCGCAAGCCTGAGCGTGTTATAAACGCTATCTTGCCGTTTGGAACGGTGATTGTGGCCACAATGGTAGGTATTGTGTACGATGGGTATATCAAGATTCCCGCGGGCGGTTCGCACGACATCATTGCAATCGTGTCGAGTGCCAACTCAGTGTCCGCCTTATACTGGGCCTCAGTGCTGGGTTGCGTAGTGGCAGCCATAATGTACACAGCACAGAAGCTGCTGAGCCTTAGTGCCATCATAGACTCTTGGGTAGAGGGTGTGAAGGATGTGTTGGAGCCAACCCTGGTACTACTTCTCGCATGGGCGCTGGGATCTGTGATTCAGGATCTCAACACAGCCAACTACTTGGTAAGCGCGCTGGGTTCCTCTATCTCTGTGCAATGGCTGCCAGCCATAGTGGCGGTGTTCGCCTATGTGATCTCATTTGCCACAGGTACATCGTTTGGCACCATGGGTGTACTGTTCCCTCTTGCAGTCCCACTGGCATATCAGGTGAGTGGCAATGACGAGCATGTCATGCTACTCGCGACCAGTGCCATCTTAGGAGGATCTCTGTTCGGCAACCATTGTAGTCCCATCGCTGATCTTACTATACTTTCGTCCATGTCTGCGGGTTGCGAAGTGGGGTCGCATTTTGAGACTACCTTCCCGTACGCTGCATTGGTTGGTCTTGTTTCCTTAGTGTTCGGCTTCATGCCATTAGGGTTCTTCCCTAGTTGGTACAGCCCGTGGTTGGCGCTGCTAGTATGTTTGCTCGTGTGCGTGGGCGTGCTTATGTTGTTGGGTGGGGATACTGAAGAGAGAAGAATCAACGCTCTTGAAGAAGAGGACATCGCCGATGAGGAATAGGCTACAAAATCCAGGAGATATTGATTCTGAGTAGCTGTATCACAAGAGAACACGATGATTAGAGAAGATACGTTTGCAAGTTTCTGCGTATTGTATATTACTAGTTTGTGCAGCTCTCGGAAATAAAAATTAGGGACATCAAAGGAAGCTGTGATGACCATAGCATAGTTTGAGTTTGTGTTGGATGTGTCGTGCTACGTTACCTCATCTACAGGTGCGCCTGGTTGATATGCTAACTACAGAAGCTTGTGTTGAAGTTAAGCCACACATTCTTCATGATGACGAGTTCGTACACCTGTTTTCGGCCCTGTAAATAGTTGCCGAGCCACTTTTAAATACTAGTGCTGGCTGATCAAATTTGATATGTTCTATTTCACATCCCTCATATAGTTCTACTTCCGGGGAGGCTGTATATATCGTACAGGTTCGTCATGCACTACTCTGTTTTGCATTTTTCTCCCATATAATTCATCTTCGAAGATTTGTATATTGTACAAAGCAGGACATCTAGCTTTGACTAAGCTCAACATCATGGCGGGCCGGAAGTCTTGGCACATGTCAGGGCTTCCGACCGTCGCTTCGGTTGTTTTCCAACGCTTGAAGATCGATGCTATATAAATCCGACGACATTAACCTCATGGCAGGTAGTTCGCTGATTATGGTCGAGATCGTATGACTAAAATCGAACCACCGACCACTATCGTCTGCATGATTTTGTGCGAAGTGTGACGTTCAATGTTGACTTCAAGTTTCATCGGGAAAATCTCATATTTTATTATTTGACCGGACTTCCGAAATGGCATTTCGATCCACAGTATACTACACAGGCTTGCACATCGAAAACAATGATGCGTCTCCAAAGATACAGTGGAATTTTCGATGGTAAGAAATGCCAAAAAAACAGGTTCGGGTACAAATGTTTATTGTTGATGAACTTGTCAGGCTTTATCTCACCTGAATCACTGGCAGAGTTGAAAGCCAGCTACGTGTTGGCAGATGTTACAATCTTATCTCTACACGTCAATCTTCAGTTTTCGGCTAGCAGATCGCGACCGTCCGTACGAATACGTGATAAACAACATGCTGCGAAGCTCAATTAATGAGCAAAAAAAAGCACGGATACGGCTATGGAACCCTCAGCCTCGCATATAGCTGGGCACCGTTCAGTTTGCACATATACAGTTAAAATATTAAATTATAAAGAACGATACTACAGCTACTACCGCCGTCTTGCTTATCAATCAGCCCGAAATCGGACTTGTTGAAACTGGCCACAAGTGCGCCTATTGGCTTAACTATACACTTCTTTGCCAAATTAAGCAGAAGCGGCCTCACGCTCTTGTTTTTTTGCCAGCTTCTGCTTGTAATCCTTGATGGCCGCCTTCACAGCGTCTTCAGCCAGAACTGAAGGTAAATAATAACAAAAGAAAGGCTAAATGAGTACATCACTATAGTGAATGAACGGACTAAATCGATTATGCTGTTGATAAATCAGAATATGCTAGCACAAGGGGAGAGTCAGATAAAGAGGGTAGAAGTTAAAGTGTGAGACCAAACACGATTGCAACGCAGATAGCATAAATGCACAACGATGGCATAAATTCAACAAAAAGTTGGAATTGAGGGTCAAGAGTGCAGATATTGGCTGGGAGAAAACAACCCCTATACGCACGTCGGGCACCAATGCCAACAATATGCAATTTATACTACAAAATATGCAAACACAAATCGTTCACCTAGGGTATCAAGCATTGAAATAAAGCTTAACACATGATACATAGCACATACGTGAACAATGAATCTTGACAGGGGGCAGACGCAGCTCTTTCGCAATGTCGGCGTTCTTGACTGCACCAGCAGTTTCTAGACTCATGCCCTTGATCATCTCAGTGGCGAGAGAACTAGACGCGATGGCCGAACCACATCCGAATGTCTTGAACTTAGCGTCCTTGATGTTACCATCGTCGTCTACCAAAATTTGTAGTTTCATGACATCTCCACAGGCAGGGGCACCAACAAGACCGGTGCCAACGTTCAAGGCCTTCTTGTCCATCGAGCCAACATTGCGGGGCTTCTCGTAGTGATCAATTACCTTTATCAAGGAAAGTATACCAGTGCCAGCTCATAAGTATACCAACAGCTAAATACGGATCCACACGGCATATATCGCAGAAAAGCACATACGAAATATACGCCTGGGTGCCGCTACACTATTCAAGGAAAGCAAGCACATACATAGTCACAATAGAAAATGTTATGACCAACACAAACTCTGCACGGCCCTTCGCACTTACACTGTAAAAGCAATGAGCTCAACATCAGAAAACGCGAAATAAACACCTACAGTCAATGACTCGTATATTCGATCGAATAGTCATGTCCCCAGAGTCCGTACACCAATGTGTTAAAAGTACCAAAATTTAAAGCAGTGACATAATCTACAACTATACAGTGTGTACAATGCGAGAAAATTGAAAAATTTAAATACAAAACCACCATTGAGTGAACAAGTGCTACTCTGATATATACATGGACCACATATTAAGGTCTTGAAATTTTTTGACGCGTTAATAAAGGACATTCCAAAAAGTAAGATCTAACCAATGTTGATCTTTCAGCCTAACGAAAGTACAATATTCACTCCAAAGTTACAGACATCAAACCTACATTCATATGGCAAAACGGTGGAGAATATGTGCCAGTTCGCCTTAATTCATAAAGAAAAGATGAAAACACACACTCTCCAGAACAAGGATATTACTAAGAGTTCATGTCAACGCTTATGTACAGGAATAAGATGATTACAACTTGGCCAGGCATCAACAAAACGCATGAGCACGAGTTTCAACGTTATTCACATGCGAGCAAGTGACCACTCTCGTCAAAGGTGTCTATCAGTCGCGGGTTTTAACGAATCATTTCATACGATGTAATTTAGTGGCCGACAAGAATAAAAATCGGTTCTGAAACCTAATATAAAAACTGAGGCAACCAAAAAAATCTAACATGACCACATGTAACATATATGTTCAAGACATACTGAGTCGTGGTAGAGTGCGGTAGCTAGTCGATTGACAGCTGAACCAACAGCTGAGACATTAGTAGTACGAATCATAGACACTGCTCTCAACATGATGAATATTATCGTACGGTATTTGATGCAATTGACGCTATTTAAAATATATTTAGATATTTTTATGTGGATGGATGGATGCATGAAATGTGTGATTTCCGGTATGCGCGACTAGCTATTCATATATGTATACGCTCGAAATATACTCCGAATGACTCTTGCGTTGAAATGTGGAATAATATCGAAATGTGTTTTAAATATGGTATTATTTCGACAGTACATAATGTACGACCGAACTACACAATAACTAAAAATAAAAAACCAGGTGACTAGTTCCGGTTTCGCAATGAGCAGAAGGCCTACTCACAGCAAGAATAAAGTTATTCTATTAATAGAACATCCTTTATTATTATTTCCTAAAATGCTCAGTTTTGGCGGGGGTTTGCCACTTTGAGATGAGAACTGAGCTACTATTTATTTTAAAAAAGTACCATAGTACTAGCCTACTATACAGTCTACACCCTTACACTACTAGATAGTCACGATAGCTATGCATTTATACCTCACAGGATAGCTACTTTGAGCTATATAGAAATGTAAATACTAAGACTAGTGTACTTCAGGTGCCACGTTATCGGTATTCGATACTTAATGGTCACGTCTATGCTACCGATGGGTCATAACCTCTCTTTGCGCTCACATCGTTGGTGTGCTACAGAAAGTTGCAGACAGGAAAGCCAGTCAACCGCCAAGAATGAGACGCAACTGGTTCACTCCGATTAGGCGATGTAAATTGCTTGTAGTTATCATTTCGCATTTGATTCTTGTTGCATGCTCAACAGCAATGTTGGATAGCATGGGCAAATATTGTAGTGCATGGGTTTTGCACTTATAAATGACATACTTTCACTCGAACGCACGTATGTAACAAAATGAAGTTCCTCAATACCCTCACGAAGCATATTTCTCATATCCGTGTAAAAGTTGCTGGTAAATGTGATCAAGGCATCCGTTCGCGATGACAATAAAATTAGAAACTAGTACTAACCGTCACACTGCTGCTTATAATTTTGAAATCCTGAGTTTTCTGGAGGCGGGTTGCAGAGCAGCACAGAGAGCGAACAGACTTTGCCAATTCACAATTCTGAAACTTACAAACACTAGAACGTCGGTGATTCTATTACGTAAAAGGGGTTCCTAATTTGGTGCTATGCTACTAGTATGTCAGATATGCATAATCAATAAATAATCAGCGTCGGAAGCGTTCAAACGAAGCTTTCAATTGGTGTACATCCCCACAGGGTAAAGAAACGACGAGCAATTAAAAATTCTCTCCTGTAAAATCTGTAAAATAGCGAGAGACGCATCTGTTACCCTGTAAAGTAAGTGATAGATTGCCACATTTGTGCTAAATGTAAGCCAAGAAATGTACAAGAATAGGACTATTCAATTACTACTATAGGAAAATTAGTAACCAAGACATGCCCTCGACCCTACTTTACATTTCTAATTTAACTATTGTGTTTCGTGATTTAATATTTTTGATGATTCGTATAGCCTTTTTAAGAACACTTTAGAAGAGTATATCAGCATCGTCCTCCGTTGTCAACATACTCGATGCTTGTCCCGTTACCCCATCTGCATGAAAAAGAAAATTCCTCTTGTTAGTGTATTGAATGTCTACATGGATACATGTCTATCAATTTGTATAGTAAACTGAATTTTGCCACATACATACGTGTTTATCAAAATGAATATATATATATATATATATATACATACATATACATAAGCAAAGCATAAGCATGGCCTTATGCAGAACACATAGGTATAAAAGAATATAAACGTGCATACGAAATACGCACAAACATACACTAACAACATATGTATGAATATATATTTAGTATATATACGTACATGCCTATACATACATACATCCATGCATACCACAAATGAACACGTACATACATAATACGTATAGATAGATAAGTCTTGCCTTTTAATTATATGCATCAATTATCTTCAAATTTCTTGATCACTCAAAAATTTAGATGCGTTTTTACAGACACTAGCGGGCAATAGTGCAGTGCATTTGAGACCCTAGAATTCTACGCGGCTTGGATATCAAAAATACGCGGTAAACGCCAGTGGCAACCCCCAAGTTTGTCGATGTCGTATTTTAAAAGAATAACTTACATTAAAAGACAATACACTATTTGACTCGCGAGACGCTTTTTGATTTGACATGTATGTGTCACAAATTCACTCGTGCGAGGAAGCCGACCGAAAGAGAAGCACGCAGCATTTAAATACCGATGAAAAGAACACATAGACGATACCGCCGCACAAAGAAGCTCTCGCCTCGATGCTTTGGAATGGGACTCGATAAAACAACATCAATGTCGTGTTCCACCTACCAGCCGCCTCCGCCGCCTCCGCCTCTTTAAGAGCCTGAGCTTTCTTCACCTCTTTCTTTTTATTTTGGACCTTCTTTAGACGGAAAAACTCTTCCCTCTCCAACTCATCCAGCTCAGACACGATAAAATCCACAGTGTTTTGGAGACGTGGGATAATCACGTACTCGATAGCATTTACACGTCGATTCGTGGCCTGTTAGGATAAAACGAGTAAATTTATCACAGAAGGAAGGGACGTTTATTAATTTGTGTGTTGCGCGCGACTCTGGCAAAATTCAGATTAGTGTCACCGCCATCGGGAAGACGAATACTACACCTATGGGATATCAATATTCGTGGCGACATAGGTATATACGAATACGGCCTAACTAATACATTCAAGGCCTTAGTGGGCAGCTAACATTCATAGATGAGTAACTTGTAGGGTACCACACAAATAGGGTACACGAACATCGAGCGCGTCAACAGTTCAACAAAATATGCCAATCCTGAAACAAACCTTGATCACTTCGTCGAGAGTGACAAATGAAGTCTGCAATGACGCGAGATTCACCAGCAATTCACACGCCTTCTTGAAAGCCTCTTTGCAGTCGGAAATATTTTTTCCTCCACGTCCGAGACCCGTGAGACTGAAAGCTGCAGAAAAGGGCGACATGTTACGGCAGTGTGATAGAAGAACATCGATAGAAACAGGGATGATGCTCCAATGAAATATATAGTGCCATTTGGATAGATAATTTTGATATGAACTCAAACAGATTTGATGCCTTAAAATTGGACACTGCTTTCGCCATCAGCATCACTACATCGCTGATTTCATGCCTTGTCCACATACCATCATCTCCAGCATGGGTGTATTCAAAAACCGGTAGTTTGACACCGGCAACGTTATCTGTCTTCGCCTTTACTTTGATAGCAGCTACTTTGGCGTTCTCATAGACACCTCGGCTGTGTAGATCGAGTCGATAATACAAATGGATAGATTAAAAATTGTCAGCAAACCGTTGCAGATGTAACACGCGTGTACACTATGATCATGCGCTTACCATGTACAATATGCTCTTGAAAAGTTCCGTACACCATCCAGGAATCTCCCATCGAAAAAATAATACGCGCGTTCATATTGTATAGAGTGCGATGGACGTTTTACACTACATACTTAGAATTTTTTTCACGCATGGACATTGTGAGCATCGCTGATATATTGTATATTAATTTCGAGCTTCTGAGTACCAGGTGAACAATGGTATTGTAAAGCTCTTTCCAGCAATATTCCCAGTAGAGCACCGATGACCAGACCATGATTTAACATATTATCGGCTCGTACATTATAGTAGCACCTACAAAGCCGCCCTCAATGAGCAATCTGTGCAACCCAGTACAAGACAATCTGAACACAACGTACCTGAAATCACCAGCCGTGAAGTTTGCTTGAGCGAGTGAAAAGAAGGCCTCTTTCATAACATCACCCATGAGCTCTTTGTTTTCAATAATCTTCTTCAGTAGAGCACTATTAAACAATGGCAATGGACAGACGGTTATAAGTTGTTTGCATGCACCATATACCCTCTCCTGATTTTGAGTATGTCAGTGATTCACATATACAATCCAGTACGCATTTGAATTCAAAAGCGAGTTTATTATATTCAAAAGCTAATTTGACTCTGATATCTACTGCTGGGACAATCGCGCAATACAACGGGACAGTGCGCATGCACACAAAGCAAACGACGCAGATCATATCCTCTCACAACCACAGGGCCATGCACCCATATTCCACAAATTAATCTGCCATACTTCAGATATCAGCCAGAAATTTAAGGGAAAAACACGTACCGAAAGCGCAAACTGAGGGCGTCGGCTTTTTTCTTCAATAAACTGTGACCTTTCTCCGCACCTTTCAAACGCAGTTTGATGGTGGTCAGCGCCATGCGCGTGGGAAAGATGGCTAGACGATCCTGTCCCATGTTGGCGGTCTGCTATACAACTCTATCAATCATCAGGCGCCAAATAACAGGGAAAAAGAAAGCAGGAGTATTAGATTCTCAAATGTTGTGAGGCTCACTTGTATAAGGGCCTAACGGCCATATGTTGTTGTGCGTGTGTACACCTGATCTAGTGTTGAGAGATCAGTCGATAATGACAATTTGTATGGTGTATATTCGTAGCTTCGGGGGGTCTCACAATCAGCAGTGTAGATTTATAGATTTTTTTAATAGTCAAAATCCAAAAGTCTAGAAGCGTGTTGATGCGTGCACAAATGCGGTGTGCACGATCACTTTATCATTTACGAAAACCCGCCAAACAATACGTCTACTAAGGTGTAGGGGCTTACAAGGGTCGAGATGGCAACACATATGTTTCCGTTAAAATCGAAACAACGGGAGGTACAGAACAACAGCTACTTGCACACGCTTATACGATAAATCTACCATGTACAACCATGGCTGGAAAAACGTATCAAATGTATTTTATTTGCGCAAGTGTATATAAAACTGAGGGAACCATGCCAGTAGCAACTGTGATATATATATATATACTAACGATAATCATAAATATACATGTATATATATGTATATATGGAACAAAAAACACACACATACACCATATACATAAATAATATATACATCTATGAAAATATATAATTATAAGACACACACATACACCATTTACATATGTTTAAATATATATATAGATATGCACACACACACACATATATATATATATATACATTTATACATCGATACATATATATATATATATATATATATATATATATATGCAATATATATATATGTATATAATGTATGTATATATGTTATATCATATATATGTATATGTATATGTATATATGCCATATACTAATATACATGCATACATAATGCATATGTGCATCATGCGTTTGCACACACACACATATATAGCCATATATAGCATAATATATATATAATATAATTTTTATGCATTTACGTTGCCACACCAACACAATAATGTATATAAATGTATGCTATGTATATATATATATATATAATAATAATATATATATATACATGTTTATGCGTTTACACACACCTCACACAGTGTGTGTGTATATATATATGTATGTATGCATTACATTGTTTTGCACATATAATAATATATATATATATATATATATATATATAATATATATATATATATATATATATATATATATATATACATACATATACACACATACATGCACGCACACACACACATATATATATATATATATATATATGTATATATATGACTACATTGTTAGTAATATATTTCTATTATATTTTACTTTGTGGCATCTGCTAATGACATATTAGCGACTCCTATTGGGTTTTAAGTGCGCCTGTGCTGACACAATACAGTATATGTTGTATTGTGATCGAAGTACGTAGCTGAACGAAATATTTTTTCGGCAACACCTCTCGAATGCTGCTTAGACTTCCTGGTTCATCTTAAGAATCGTACCAATATATCATAAAGTATGATCAAGGAAGCAAACTTCATTGGCACACTTAATACACTACAAGACGTACCAACATTGGTAATACGCGAATGACAAAAGAGATTCTGCTATGCTTCTCTCAACATATGCATACCTATAATTATCTTCTCTATATGATGTTGACGCGCGTATCTTACTTGCAGGTGCTTGTGATAACATATATAGAACTATTTCTTTAGCGTACTATAATTTTACTATATCATTAACTTTTCGTCGATTATAGTTTCATTATATCAATTATATTTAGAGGGGCTTTGTGTCGACCCAAAAAAGGTCAAATCAGTCGAATCCCTTATTACCCCTGTAGGTATTCGAAACAACAATGTTTCAAAATACCGTCGTAAATAAGTCGATTGTATAGAGATAACTTTAGAGTTTACCACAAAATCTGTATTAGTTGTAAATGCATGTTCAAATCTGTTTGGCGCGCAAACGTCTACCCCAATGAAATACTAGTATTTGAGATCCCTAGATTGTTTTGTGAACGCCACACCCCACCATATGCATATGATTTGTATCAGTTATCACATTGACATATGGCAGAAAATTTCAGTACACAGCTGAATGCCGGTAAATCCTATATTTATCATAGCCTTCTAAATTAGACATTTATATATATTTTATATATTCATGTCTGGACTCTGCAGTCAATCTGTCGTCTTCGATGTGTGGCAGATTACGTCGTGTATTAAACGGACTTAATGTGCGATCATACGGGGTTTATAATCAATATAGTGAAATGATTATACATACTGTAACACGCACTATACAATGTTTAAAAATCATCCCCGAGATCTGATTCTATCATCCAACTACAATCTGGAGTGGCAAGCGTGTAGTAGGGTGCATTTGATGTAGTAATAAGAGTGGTACGAATCATTTATGTTGTGCGATGCCAGGAAATAATTTTGTGGGAGATCGATAGTCACTAGAAACAGTGTCACAAATACTTAACTGTATGGCTTGCTGTCCAATAGTGTGAGACAGCATCCCCGCAGTATGATTGCATCTCAGCCCGTGCTGTTTAAATCGCACGTAATACAGTTCGAATACATACCTTCGTAGAAGTTCTACAAATGTAAAGGGCTCTTTCAACTAGATTCAACGGCTGGTCATCTTTTGAATCGTGCAGCCATCATTGCATATTATGGAGGTGGGATTTCAGATATTAATCGCGGATATTGGAAATGATTACCAGCCCTTTTGGTTTAATCAGCGATAAGGTATTCTTCGATGACTTATTTTCCGGCGACAGTGGCGTTGCAGACCTACACAGTGGACAAACGCATCAAACCCGGCGACAAAACAGCAGGCAATTGATATCGTTCTCTTTATACA
>LUCW03000659.1:0-10557 GCA_001586965.3 Sphaeroforma sirkka
AGTGTGGCTACAACCTCACAAAACGTAATGGCAAGTGGAATGGTAGACACGACCCTGTTAAGTGTGCACCAGGCAAGCCAGATTTTGGACACTATATGAAAGAGTGTGCTACTTGCAAGGGGTACTAACGGTTGGCACAAATAGATTGCAAGGACTTACCAGACGTCCAAGTTAAGCACTGACAGTACCATATATGTGCACTAGAGCAAGATTATGAGAAAATGTTCAATAAAATCTATACCAAAGGAGATGAACGTATCTTTCAAACAGTTTTCGTAAATGGAGAAAAAAGTTATGGCACTATTTGATCCAGGGGCTAAAGTCTCTGCTATCTCATGCCGAGTAGCCTACGCTACATATATGGCTGTCCATAACGAAACAACTGATTTAATCTTGGGAAATGGCAAAGTTACTACTTGCGAACAAGCCATTGACTATGCACTCATAATGCTGTCAGATAGAAGAGAAGTGAAGACTCGCCTAATCGTTACTGACATGTCTCAGAAATACGATTTAATTATAGGTATGACTGATCTTCTCAGTTTAGGTATAACACTCACTGGTCTGCCTAATGGGCTAGACCCGAATAAAGATCAGTCAGATGATAATATGTTAAAGATACCTAAACCTCCGGAAGGTGAAGCAAAAGGATATGATTCCGCACTTCACCGATATAATTATGGACTTAATTATACAAAACAGGAAGATTGCAATAACTGACTGGTGTATGTTTAAGTTCTCTAATGGGTACGTTAGACTTGACTTAACAAACGTCGACTTCTCTAAGTTAAAGTGTCCTTCACATAACTACGTGAGTTGGAGACACAAAGACGTTGTCAAAACCCAAATCGAAGATTGGTTAAAACAGGGTCTAATTGAAATCAATTATGATGCAACCCCAGTTAACTTAGCTCTCTTAGCGGTCGATCAATATAAATCTGATGAAACGTTTAGTAAAACAAGAGTAGTACTAGACCTGTCGCCAATCAACAAACTATTTCCGCAACATAGTTTTCCCTTACCTAAGATAAGCGAGATACTACGCAAAATGGAGGGTGCGACTATCTTTCCAAGATAGACTTAAAAGCTGCATTCCATCAACTACAGATATATGAGCCTCATAGGAAATACTTTTCCTTTACTTGGCAAGGTAAGAAGTACCAGTTTAAAGGTGCACCTGAAGGCTTACACATGTTACCTTCTTTCTTCCAACAAGTTATGATGGAACTATTTGCGGACCTGTCGTATAACGTATCAGTCTATTTAGATGATATAGTTATCTTTACAAAGACAGCACATGAACATGCTAAACTCGTTAAAGAAGTCTTAAAGCGACTTAATCATGCTAAACTTAAGATTAACGAAGACAAGTGTTCTTTTGCTAAAGATACTATACACTTACTTGGCTACAAAGTATCTGCAGCAGGGGTAGAAATTGATCCTGGCAAGAAACAGTTTCTGTTGGATTTATCAACACCAATTACTGGAAGAGATGTGAACTCTGTGTGTGGGTTTGTTAACTTCTTCTCGGATTCGGTACCGCATCTTTCTCATTACTTAAAGCCTTTCAGTCACCTACGGCTGCACAAAGGACCTTTGGGAAAGCTTTGGACTAAAAAAGAATGTGATGATGCATTTAAACTAGTCAAAAGTAAAATAATGGACGCACCCATCATGCAGTACCCTGTGGATGGTGTCCCATTCCAAGTAGCAACCGACGCTTCAGATCGAGCGGTAGGTGGAGTGCTTTTACCAAACGATAAATGGTAAACCGCGCTACATACAATTCTTTAGCAAGAGTTATAATAAGAGTCAACGGAATTACCCTACCGTTAAACAAGAGCTCCTTGCTATAGTTACTGCGCTAAGACAGTTTAAAGACTACCTTTATGGAAGTTACTTTACTGTCGCCTGTGATCAAAAGTCTTTAACATACTTAAAAGATATGAACCCTGATTCACAGTTGGTGAGCCGCTGGCATGACATTATTGCCAAGTTCGCCTTTAATATAACACACATTCCAGGAATACATAACCATCTTCCTGACATGCTCTCTCGACTTGTGCCCGACTACCAGAAAACAGTCAAAGAGTTATTAGCAACCGATTGGATGCTAAATAAGAAATGGTTTAACCTCGCTCAATCACGATGGGGTCCATTTACTGTTGATATGTTCGCCGCAGAACATAACAAACAGGTTTCTGAATATAGGTCGTTGACTCATCCTAAAGGTGATGCATTTCAGCTTGACTTATCAAAGCATAATGCGTGGGCTAACCCACCTTGTCAACTTATCGCACAGTTGTTAAATTATGTTAATATTACTAAATCTACCATTACGCTGTGTTGTCCCTTACGTAACTCCGACCCATGGATACGTGATTTAATTAATATGATTCAAGACGAACCTATTTATGTCGACCGTGAAACCGACACGTTCTTGTATCAGAGATCCTATTCTATTAAGAAGACGCCTTGGAAACACACCATTGTTTGTCGCATCGGTCCTGCAGGTACCACTAAGTGGAAACCCTCAACCGAATTCTTAGCTAAACTAGAGAGGAGTCTAAAGAGTTTGAACAAAAGCTCAAGACTCGTACAACACATGCACCCAACAAGATTGTAGTCGAGGTAATGCCGATTGAAACGGCATTAGATCGTAAAAAACATGGAACTAGCTAAGGCCATAGATCAAAGACTCAAAACTCTAAGAGAACCTGAAGCTCGCACTCAACTACTTAAAGCGCTGCTTAAAGAACAGCCAGGAGTTGCGAAACAACTGAAGAAGATACTTCAACAATCCAATGTTGTCAATTATGTATCTCAGGACTCTACCCCTCCTGATACTGAGGTTGCCCTTTCCAACAGGACTATGGTTCATCCAGCCAGCGTTACGCAGAATCTGACTGACTTAGAGGAGCTCGAAAGTAGAGTTAAAATTATACATAATTTAACGCATCGAGCATATGAGCATACTTATAAAATGGCTATTCGTGCAGGGCTTGATCACCCGGCGCTGAAAGAAACCATACGTGAAGTATACCGACGCTGTACTGATTGTGAAAAGAACCAGATCAAGCGATACGGTTGGGCACCCCTAAAAGTGTGACAGAAGACCAACCGATGCGCCGATTCATAGTCGATTTGGTTAAACTCCCGCGATCCAAGCATACTGGCGATGTATATATCTGTCATTTCTTATGTGTGGCTTCGGGCTATAACTTGCTTTATGCAATACCGAACAAACGTCCACAAACAGTGGCAGAATTATGCTATCACGTCTTTAATGACTTCGGTTTCCCCCCGAGTACTATGTTCTGATAACGGTAGTGAGTTTTGTACCGACGTAATGGAGGCACTTATACTCGTATCAGGTATGACCCATAGGCGTGGTGTTCCTTACTAACCTCAAACGCAGGGTGCAAATGAGACACGTCATAGAGAACTTAAGAAACTCTTGTGTACCGCACTAGACGACGTTGAGGATATGTGGCCTTATCATTTGAAATGGGTTCAGACTCAAATGAATAACTGCATGAATCCTCAAACTGGAACACTCCCGTTTCACTATTTCTTTGGCCGCTATAGTGAATTACAAGCAACGTTTGATAAAACTGCGCCCGAGAAACACGCTACCCCGTGGCTTCAAAAGATCGAGCATATGCAGAACGTTGTTTACCCCTGTTTACTCGAGCACAAGAATCGCGTCCTACTTAAAGCGTATGACCGATGGAATAACACTAAGAACATTGTTCAGTTCAAAGTCGGCGATTACGTTAACATTATAAATCGAAACGCCAACGTTACCGAACTCTCTTCTAAGACGATAGGACCTTTTGTTATTTCCTACCATGATGAGAAGAGTGATACTTACGAAGTGAATAACATTGATGGTACTAGCGCAACCAATCTAGGCACTCACCGTATCCCTACCTCCGAACTCTCATTCGCTCGCTCATTTGATTCTGATGTACCAGTTATGGAGTCACAAGTCAAAGATATAATTGACAAAACATCCGAAGACGGTTACACTTACTACAAGACCCGTTTCATGGATGGGACAGTAGCTTGGCTAACCTCCGATGCATTTCGTGAATCTCGCGATTTTCTTCGTATCTTTAATAAGAAATGGAATAAGCGTTTACATAAGAACACACGAGATAAACGAAAAGGGTTTCCTCAGGTGACTACAAACCCTGACGGATCTGAAATTCCCTATTTGCCACCTACTTCCTACGTGACTAAACTTTCTGATCTGCTTACCAACAGTGCAGAAAAATTGTTCAAACTTACTTACTAATGAAGAACAGCCTTTGGCTATTACCTTACCAAATAATAAACGTAAGGCGCCTACATCGGAAATGGTTACTGGACCAAATACTAAACGACATAGAGTACAACATGAGTCTTGAACTCGTACATATAGGCACATACTTACTCGATAAGTCATGACCGAAACCGTTTTTACTTTGGTTTTCGCTTTACCAACTAGATCGTATCTTAGCGTACGTTCGTAGTTCTAAAAGCTACTGGGGGCTATGTAGAAATACGGCCTCCGGTCAGTCTAAAATATCAAGATCAATTGAGATAATACATTGGTTTTTATTTGTATTTTAAATAATTAGTACAAGCTCTTTTTTCCAATATTTCCAAAGTGTTCTAAATTCACTTTGATGGCTCCAATAGCCTGAGTATTTGGTATGACTCATCTACTTGGACCTATTTGAGACATTAGTAGATGTAGGATATTATAAACTAAATTTTATAATCTCCGAACTACTACTTATTGATTTTGGTCCTCCCGCCAATCTCCAAAATCCAATAAGTCTTTTTCTTTTTTTAACTTTTCTTCAGATGGAACTTTATTTATATCAGCTAATGTATTAACGTGACTTACGTTATTATGTCTATTTACAAATTAGGCAAGTGGTCATGAACATTTAGTACTTCTAGTGAAAATTATTCAATAAAGAACAGCTAGAGGTACGCCCTGTGTGATCGAGGATATTTAGGCTCTTAACAAGAGGCAGTCCCGATCATTTCTTACACAAGCTACCACTGCTAAATCCTAACTGACTAAATTGTATTTTAGTTTAATATAGTTTGAAACCTAGTAATTTCCATCGAAGTTTACATTGATGGAATGCAGCTTTTAAGTCTATCTTGGAAAAGAAAGTCGCACCCTCCATTTTGCGTAGTATCTCGCTTATCTTAGGTAAGGGAAAACTATGTTGCGGAATTAGTTTGTTGATTGGCGACAGGTCTAGTACTACTCTTGTTTTACTAAACGTTCCATCAGATTTATATTGATCGACCGCTAAGAGAGCTAAGTTAACTGGGGTTGCATCATAATTGATTTCAATTAGACCCTGTTTTAACCAATCTTCGATTTGGGTTTTGACAACGTCTTTGTGTCTCCAACTCACGTAGTTATGTGAAGGACACTTTAACTTAGAGAAGTCGACGTTTGTTAAGTCAAGTCTAACGTACCCATTAGAGAACTTAAACATACACCAGTCAGTTATTGCAATCTTCCTGTTTTGTATAATTAAGTCCATAATTATATCGGTGAAGTGCGGAATCATATCCTTTGCTTCACCTTCCGGAGGTTTAGGTATCTTTAACATATTATCATCTGACTGATCTTTATTCGGGTCTAGCCCATTAGGCAGACCAGTGAGTGTTATACCTAAACTGAGAAGATCAGTCATACCTATAATTAAATCGTATTTCTGAGACATGTCAGTAACGATTAGGTGAGTCTTCACTTCTCTTCTATCTGACAGCATTATGAGTGCATAGTCAATGGCTTGTTCGCAAGTAGTAACTTTGCCATTTCCCAAGATTAAATCAGTTGTTTCGTTATGGACAGCCATATATGTAGCGTAGGCTACTCGGCATGAGATAGCAGAGACTTCAGCCCCTGGATCAAATAGTGCCATAACTTTTTCTCCATTTACGAAAACTGTTTGAAAGATACGTTCATCTCCTTTGGTATAGATTTTATTGAACATTTTCTCATAATCTTGCTCTAGTGCGCACATATGGTACTGTCAGTGCTTAACTTGGACGTCTGGTAAGTCCTTGCAATCCTATTTGTGCCAACCGTTAGTACCCTTGCAAGTAGCACACTCTTTCATATAGTGTCCAAAATCTGGCTTGCCTGGTGCACACTTAACAGGGTCGTGTCTACCATTCCACTTGCCATTACGTTTTGTGAGGTTGTAGCCACACTTCTTGCAAGGCGCTCTCACCTTCTTATCACCTTTCGGTTCGGTAGAAGTAGAGCCAGTAACCCCCTCCAGTAGTAGTGCGAGGTTTCTTAGTACTACGCGCAGTATTAGTCTCTACTGCGTTTCGCTTAGTGGGCTGGGTGTAGCTCGTGGTACTAAGTACTCTAGTAGAGGAATTGGTATGCTTGTGTACTATCTTCTCAAAGACAGACCAAGGCATAGATCGCAAATCACCATAGGCGATGATGTCATCATTGACTTTCTTAAAGAGGTTAGCTCCCAGAGTCTCCATCATCTGACAAATTAATAAATATTCGCCAGTATAGGTACGACCACCCATCCGAGTATTCATATGTGTCATATGAGCTAGAGCACCTCGAATAGTGGTATCGTTCGCAAAGAACTTGCGAGACTCTAGAAGTTCACGGTCACGTGCATCTTCAAAAAAAGGTGTTAAGTATATTATCACGCAACTGGTGCCAGGGTAGGGCTTTCCAGTTGGGCTCATGAGCCTTCAAGATAGTTCGCCATTCACCTGGCTCACAGAAATGAATAAAGGCATTCATCATCTGCTTATCCCTAAGGCTGACAGACTCCTTAAGTTGGTCGAAGGCCTTCAGTGTCTCCACTGTACTCTCATTAGTAGATAAATCGACCTCAGCCTGCGCGTTACCTAGCTGCTTTATAAAGCTTGGTTCTAAGTGTTCACGAGGCTCATGCTCAGTGCTACGTGCTGCTAGTGCCAAGATGGTGTCTATTTCCTTTCTCTTGTTATCGATTAGATAGCGAATGTTATCCGCTTTCCTATCGTCAAGGTCAGAGTCATTCAATAGACGGTCCTCAAGGACTTGCATACCAGAGCGTAATAGCCTGAGACGAGTATATGAGACACGTCATAGAGAACTTAAGAAACTCTTGCGTACCGCACTAGACGACGTTGAGGATATGTGGCCTTATCATTTGAAATGGGTTCAGACTCAAATGAATAACTGCATGAATCCTCAAACTGGAACACTCCCGTTTCACTATTTCTTTGGCCGCTATAGTGAATTACAAGCAACGTTTGATAAAACTGCGCCCGAGAAACACGCTACCCCGTGGCTACAAAAGATCGAGCATATGCAGAACGTTGTTTACCCCTGTTTACTCGAGCACAAGAATCGCGTCCTACTTAAAGCGTATGACCGATGGAATAACACTAAGAACATTGTTCAGTTCAAAGTCGGCGATTACGTTAACATTATAAATCGAAACGCCAACGTTACCGAACTCTCTTCTAAGACGATAGGACCTTTTGTTATTTCCTACCATGATGAGAAGAGTGATACTTACGAAGTGAATAACATTGATGGTACTAGCGCAACCAATCTAGGCACTCACCGTATCCCTACCTCCGAACTCTCATTCGCTCGCTCATTTGATTCTGATATACCAGTTATGGAGTCACAAGTCAAAGATATAATTGATAAAACATCCGAAGACGGTTACACTTACTACAAGACCCGTTTCATGGATGGGACAGTAGCTTGGCTAACCTCCGATGCATTTCGTGAATCTCGCGACTTTCTTCGTATCTTTAATAAGAAATGGAATAAGCGTTTACATAAGAACACACGAGATAAACGAAAAGGGTTTCCTCAGGTGACTACAAACCCTGACGGATCTGAAATTCCCTATTTGCCACCTACTACTTCCTACGTGACTAAACTTTCTGATCTGCTTACCAACAGTGCAGAAAATTGTTCAAACTTACTTACTAATGAAGAACAGCCTTTGGCTATTACCTTACCAAATAATAAACGTAAGGCGCCTACATCGGAAATGGTTACTGGACCAAATACTAAACGACATAGAGTACAACATGAGTCTTGAACTCGTACATATAGGCACATACTTACTCGATAAGTCATGACCGAAACCGTTTTTTTTACTTTGGTTTTCGCTTTACCAACTAGATCGTATCTTAACGTACGTTCGTAGTTCTAAAAGCTACTGGGGGCTATGTAGAAATACGGCCTCCGGTCAGTCTAAAATATCAAGATCAATTGAGATAATACATTGGTTTTTTATTTGTATTTTAAATAATTTAGTACAAGCTCTTTTTCCAATATTTCCAAAGTGTTCTAAATTCACTTTGATGGCTCCAATAGCCTGAGTATTTGGTATGACTCATCTACTTGGACCTATTTGAGACATCAGTAGATGTAGGATATTATAAACTAAATTTTATAATCTCCGAACTACTACTTATAGATTTTGGTCCTCCCGCCGATCTCCAAAATCCAATAAGTCTTTTTCTTTTTTTAACTTTTCTTCAGATGGAACTTTATTTATATCAGCTAATGTATTAACGTGACTTACGTTATTATGTCTATTTACAAATTAGGCAAGTGGTCATGAACACTTAGTACTTCTAATGAAAATTATTCAATAAAGAACAGCTAGAGGTACGCCCTGTGTGATCGAGGATATTTAGGCTCTTAACAAGAGGCAGTCCCGATCATTCTTACACAAGCTACCACTGCTAAATCCTAACTGACTAAATTGTATTTTAGTTTAATATAGTTTAAAACCTAGTAATTTCCATCGAAGTTTACACAGATATATGCATAAGTACTACAATGTGATGCTTTGTGGAGATTATTCATGTGCCCGGCTAGGATAATCAAGTAGCTGATGCTCTATCGAGACTGTGTGTTACAATCGACGCGATATCGCGAGTGCGGTCAGGGTGGTAATAATCTTCGAGTGCGAGTTGCTGAGCCATTGATATCAATGGTAACAACAGAAGAGTTTCAATTGACGCCAAACTACTTCAAGGGTTCTAATAAGCTGTGAGGCCCACACAATGTGGACGGTTTTGTCTTGCCAGGCAATTAGATGTTTTCCTTCTATTGTTGTGTATCTATTCTTGAAGGGGGGAAGTGAGGGTTGGCCGATTTTGCGGCGATCCAACGGTGAATTGAGATTTTAATCCACCGTGGACGCTTTCTTGAGCCATATCATGTGTATATACATCGTAACCTATCTTTTTTTGAAGTAAATAATGTTATCCCTATTGCCGGCAGTAATCGATACGGTTGCTACAGAAGCAGCGTGGTGCTTATTGGTGTGTATATACTGGCCACTTGCTGATTGGCTCGCACAATTGATTCGATCATTAGCTGATGACCCCATCATAGCCCCGAAGGTTGCGGCGGTATTCAACAGGCATGGTCATGATGAAGCTGAGCCTCCTCTCTTTGTAACGTTAAGAAGATAATTGTTGCTTACACAGTGCCAAAGACAACATTATCATAAAGACCCCACTCACTTGTACATAAAGGCTGATCTGACACCAGTTTATTAACACTTATGTTGAAAAGGTAGGCAGGGTTTATATATGTTAATGTAACATGTCTGAAATAATTCTTGTAAATTCGATTGAAGACAATACTGGACAACAATATGAACAAACCTTAGACTTGAAAAGTGATGTTGCGCAACAAGTACATCGTAATCACTGGATAAGAAGTGCGTGTTTACCGATATAAGTGTGCAAGGTTCAACTGTTTCAACACATTTGGAGAAGGATGTTCACACTTGCCTATTATGTACAGTGCTAATTAAAGAGGTTTTCTTATTTAGAGTATTGTGTGAAGAAGGAATATAGCTGTACTGACTGTTGCATAGCCGCGGATGGTTGATAATTTTGCAATTTACGAGAGAATGGCTTGCGGTTAGTGAACTAAATGCTGTGTATCGGTTCGAAGGACAGGTTTGAAACTCAGATAAGAAATAGTATAAATAGTGTTGTGAATACATGTCACAATTATCATCTGCTATGTACTGAGTCAACAACTTGTGCTGTAAATTGTGCAATAAACAAGGGTTTTACTACTTTATTCAGCACTAAGTAGAATTAGAATTAGATGGGTTTCCTGAAATTTTATTAGTATAAAAAAGATGTGAAATTTTAAAAGATGTTTTGGAGTATTTACTCTGACCATTTAAAAATCTCAAACCAAGAGTGATATAGAGACCAACAAAGCTTTTATATTTTATATATAAAATATTGTTTTTTTAGTATTAGTATTTACTATTTACGCACTATGTCGCAACATACAAAAAAACAAACAAATTTACTACTTAGAGAGGAATGTTCCAGTATATACTTAAGTCATATTTATCGTATGCATTGACAGCTGTTCAGTACACAAAGTCGATGCACTTGTGAGTAGTAAACTGGCTAAAGATGTTTCTGAGAACTTTCAAAAGCCTGAATCCGTTTCATGATGAAGTGAAGGAGGAAGATAACCTCGTTGCCGAATCCATCGACGACGCA
>LUCW03000660.1:0-32500 GCA_001586965.3 Sphaeroforma sirkka
TAAAGTGTCCTTCACATAACTACGTGAGTTGGAGACACAAAGACGTTGTCAAAACCCAAATCGAAGATTGGTTAAAACAGGGTCTAATTGAAATCAATTATGATGCAACCCCAGTTAACTTAGCTCTCTTAGCGGTCGATCAATATAAATCTGATGGAACGTTTAGTAAAACAAAGAGTAGTACTAGACCTGTCGCCAATCAACAAACTAATTCCGCAACATAGTTTTCCCTTACCTAAGATAAGCGAGATACTACGCAAAATGGAGGGTGCGACTATCTTTTCAAGATAGACTTAAAAGCTGCATTCCATCAACTACAGATATATGAGCCTCATAGGAAATACTTTTCCTTTACTTGGCAAGGTACACATGTTACCCTCTTTCTTCCAACAAGTTATGATGGAACTATTTGCGGACCTGTCGTATAACGTATCAGTCTATTTAGATGATATAGTTATCTTTACAAAGACAGCACATGAACATGCTAAACTCGTTAAAGATACTTAAAGCCTTCAGTCACCTACGGCTGCACAAAGGACCTTTGGGAAAGCTTTGACTAAAGAATGTGATGATGCATTTAAACTAGTCAAAAGTAAAAGTAATGGACGCACCCATCATGCAGTACCCTGTGGATGGTGTCCCATTCCAAGTAGCATCCGACGCTTCAGATCGAGCGGTAGGTGGAGTGCTTTACCAAACGATAAATGGTAAACCGCGCTACATACAATTCTTTAGCAAGAGTTATAATAAGAGTCAACGGAATTACCTTACCGTTAAACAAGAGCTCCTTGCTATATTTACTGCGCTAAGACAGTTTAAAGACTACCTTTATGGAAGTTACTTTACTGTCGCCTGTGATCAAAAGTCTTTAACATACTTAAAAGATATGAACCCTGATTCACAGTTGGTGAGCCGCTGGCATGACATTGCCAAGTTCGCTTTTAATATAACACACATACCAGGAATACATAACCATCTTCCTGACATGCTCTCTCGACTTGTGCCCGACTACCAGAAAACAGTCAAGGAGTTATTAGCAACCGATTGGATGCTAAATAAGAAATGGTTTAACCTCGCTCAATCACGATGGGGTCCATTTAATGTTGATATGTTCGCCGCAGAACATAACAAACAGGTTTCTGAATATAGGTCGTCGACTCATACTAAAGGTGATGCATTTCAGCTTGACTTATCAAAAGCATAATGCGTGGGCTAACCCACCTTGTCGACTTATCGCACAGTTGTTAAATTATGTTAATATTACTAAATCTACCATTACGCTGTGTTGTCCCTTACGTAACTCCGACCCATGGATACGTGATTTAATTAATATGATTCAAGACGAACCTATTTATGTCGACCGTGAAACCAACACGTTTTGTATCAGGGATCCTATTCTATTAAGAAGACACCTTGGAAACACACCATTGTTTGTCGCATCGGTCCTGCAGGTACCACTAAGTGGAAACCTCAACCGAATTCTTAGCTAAACTAGAGGAGTCTAAAGAGTTTGAACAAAAGCTCAAGACTCGTACAACAGATGCACCCAACAAGATTGTAGTCGAGGTAATGCCGATTGAAACGGCATTAAATCGTAAAAAACATGGAACTAGCTAAGGCCATGGATCAAAGACTCAAAACTCTAAGAGAACCTGAAGCTCGCACTCAACTACTTAAAGCGCTGCTTAAAGAACAGCCAGGAGTTGCGAAACAACTGAAGAAGATACCTCAACAATCTAATGTTGTCAATTATGTATCTCAGAGTCTACCCCTCCTGATACTGAGGTTGCGCTTTTCAACAGGACTATGGTTCATCCAGCCAGCGTTACGCAGAATCTGACTGACTTAGAGGAGCTCGAAAGTAGAGTTAAAATTATACATAATTTAACGCATCGAGCATATGAGCATACTTATAAAATGGCTATTCGTGCAGGGCTTGATCACCCGGCGCTGAAAGAAACCATACGTGAAGTATACCGACGCTGTACTGATTGTGAAAAGAACCAGATCAAGCGATACGGTTGGGCACCCGGTTGGGCACCCCTAAAAAGTGTGACAGAAGACCAACCGATGCGCCGAGTCATAGTCGATTTGGTTAAACTCCCGCGATCCAAGCATACTGGCGATGTATATATCTGTCATTTCTTATGTGTGGCTTCGCGCTATAACTTGCTTTATGCAATACCGAACAAACGTCCACAAACAGTGGCAGAATTATGCTATCACGTCTTTAATGACTTCGGTTTCCCCCGAGTACTATGTTCTGATAACGGTAGTGAGTTTTGTACCGACGTAATGGAGGCACTTATACTCGTATCAGGCATGACCCATAGGCGTGGTGTTCCTTACAATCCTCAAACGCAGGGTGCAAATGAGACACGTCATAGAGAACTTAAGAAACTCTTGCGTACCGCACTAGACGACGTTGAGGATATGTGGCCTTATCATTTGAAATGGGTTCAGACTCAAATGAATAACTGCATGAATCCTCAAACTGGAACACTCCCGTTTCACTATTTTTTTGGCCGCTATAGTGAATTACAAGCAACGTTTGATAAAACTGCGCCCGAGAAACACGCTACCCCGGATACAAGAAATACAAGAACCGGATCCCTGATACAAGAACGTGTCGGTTTCACGGTCGACATAAATAGGTTCGTCTTGAATCATATTAATTAAATCACGTATCCATGGGTCGGAGTTACGTAAGGGACAACACAGCGTAATGGTAGATTTAGTAATATTAACATAATTTAACAACTGTGCGATAAGTCGACAAGGTGGGTTAGCCCACGCATTATGCTTTGATAAGTCAAGCTGAAATGCATCACCTTTAGTATGAGTCGACGACCTATATTCAGAAACCTGTTTGTTATGTTCTGCGGCGAACATATCAACATTAAATGGACCCCATCGTGATTGAGCGAGGTTAAACCATTTCTTATTTAGCATCCAATCGGTTGCTAATAACTCCTTGACTGTTTTCTGGTAGTCGGGCACAAGTCGAGAGAGCATGTCAGGAAGATGGTTATGTATTCCTGGTATGTGTGTTATATTAAAAGCGAACTTGGCAATGTCATGCCAGCGGCTCACCAACTGTGAATCAGGGTTCATATCTTTTAAGTATGTTAAAGACTTTTGATCACAGGCGACAGTAAAGTAACTTCCATAAAGGTAGTCTTTAAACTGTCTTAGCGCAGTAAATATAGCAAGGAGCTCTTGTTTAACGGTAAGGTAATTCCGTTGACTCTTATTATAACTCTTGCTAAAGTTGTATGTAGCGCGGTTTACCATTTATCGTTTGGTAAAGCACTCCACCTACCGCTCGATCTGAAGCGTCGGATGCTACTTGGAATGGGACACCATCCACAGGGTACTGCATGATGGGTGCGTCCATTACTTTTACTTTTGACTAGTTTAAATGCATCATCACATTCTTTAGTCCAAAGCTTTCCCAAAGGTCCTTTGTGCAGCCGTAGGTGACTGAAAGGCTTTAAGTAATGAGAAAGATGCGGTACCGAATCCGAGAAGAAGTTAACAAACCCACACACAGAGTTCACATCTCTTCCAGTAATTGGTGTTGATAAATCCAACAGAAACTGTTTCTTGCCAGGATCAATTTCTACCCCTGCTGCAGATACTTAGTAGCCAAGTAAGTGTATAGTATCTTTAGCAAAAGAACACTTGTCTTCGTTAATCTTAAGTTTAGCATGATTAAGTCGCTTTAAGACTTCTTTAACGAGTTTCGCATGTTCATGTGCTGTCTTTGTAAAGATAATTATATCATCTAAATAGACTGATACGTTATACGACAGGTCCGCAAATAGTTCCATCATAACTTGTTGGAAGAAAGAAGGTAGCATATGTAAGCCTTCAGGTGCACCGTTAAACTGGTACTTCTTACCTTGCCAAGTAAAGGAAAAGTATTTCCTATGAGGCTCATATATCTGTAGTTGATGGAATGCAGCTTTTAAGTCTATCTTGGAAAAGATAGTCGCACCTCCATTTTGCGTAGTATCTCGCTTGTCTTAGGTAAGGGAAAACTATGTTGCGGAGTTAGTTTGTTGATTGGCGACAGGTCTAGTACTACTCTTGTTTTACTAAACTTTCCATCAGATTTATATTGATCGACCGCTAAGAGAGCTAAGTTAACTGGGGTTGCATCATAATTGATTTCAATTAGACCCTGTTTTAACCAATCTTCGATTTGGGTATTGACAACGTCTTTGTGTCTCCAACTCACGTAGTTATGTGAAGGACACTTTAACTTAGAGAAGTCGACGTTTGTTAAGTCAAGTCCAACGTACCCATTAGAGAACTTAAACATACACCAATCAGTTATTGCAATCTTCCTGTTTTGTATAATTAAGTCCATAATTATATCGGTGAAGTGCGGAATCATATCCTTTGCTTCACCTTCCGGAGGTTTAGGTATCTTTGACATATTATCATCTGACTGATCTTTATTCGGGTCTAGCCCATTAGGCAGACCAGTGAGTGTTATACCTAAACTGAGAAGATCAGTCATACCTATAATTAAATCGTATTTCTGAGACATGTCAGTAACGATTAGGTGAGTCTTCACTTCTCTTCTATCTGACAGCATTATGTGTGCATAGTCAATGGCTTGTTCGCAAGTAGTAACTTTGCCATTTCCCAAGATTAAATCAGTTGTTTCGTTATGGACAGCCATATCTGTAGCGTAGGCTACTCGGCGTGAAATAGCAGAGACTTCAGCCCCTGGATCAAATAGTGCCATAACTTTTTTCTCCATTTACGAAAACTGCTTGAAAGATACGTTCATCTCCTTTGTTATGGATTTTATTGAACATTTTCTCATAATCTTGCTCTAGTGCAAACATATGGTACTGTCAGTGCTTAACTTGGACGTCCGGTAAGTCCTTGCAATCCTCTTTGTGCCAACCGTTAGTACCCTTGCAAATAGCACACTCTTTCATATAGTGTCCAAAATCTGGCTTGCCTGGTGCACACTTAACCGGGTCGTGTCTACCATTCCACTTGCTATTACGTTTTGTGAGGTTGTAACCACACTT
Source organism: Sphaeroforma sirkka (assembly GCA_001586965.3). Classification (NCBI taxonomy): domain Eukaryota; class Ichthyosporea; order Ichthyophonida; genus Sphaeroforma; species Sphaeroforma sirkka. Next base: position 5,055 of record LUCW03000660.1, read on the forward strand.
CTTGCAAGGCGCTCTCACCTTCTTTTCACCTTTCGGTTCGGTAGAAGTAGTGCCAGTACCCCTCCAGTAGTAGTGCGAGGTTTCTTAGTACTACGCGCAGTATTAGACTCTACTGCGTTTCGCTTAGTGGGCTGGGTGTAGCTCGTGGTACTAAGTATTCTAGTAGAGGGATTGGTATGCTTGTGAACTATCTTCTCAAAGACAGACCAAGGCATAGATCGCAAATCACCATAGGCGATGATGTCATCATTGACTTTCTTAAAGAGGTTAGCTCCCAGAGTCTCCATCATCTGACAAATTAATAAATATTCGCCAGTATAGGTACGACCACCCATCCGAGTATTCATATGTGTCATATGAGCTAGAGCACCTCGAATAGTGGTATCGTTCGCAAAGAACTTGCGAGACTCTAAAAGTTCACGGTCACGTGCATCTTCAAAAAAAAAAGGTGTTAAGTATATTATCACGCAACTGGTGCCAGGGTAGGGCTTTCCAGTTGGGCTCATGAGCCTTCAAGATAGTTCGCCATTCACCTGGCTCACAGAAATGAATAAAGGCATTCATCATCTGCTTATCCTTAAGGCTGGCAGACTCCTTAAGTTGGTCGAAGGCCTTCAGTGTCTCCACTGTACTCTCATTAGTAGAGAAATCGATCACAGCCTGCGCGTTACCTAACTGCTTTATAGAGCTTGGTTCTAAGTGTTCACGAGGCTCATGCTCAGTGCTACGGGCTGCTAGTGCCAAGATGGTGTCTATTTCCTTTCTCTTGTTATCGATTAGATAGCGAATGTTATCCGCTTTCTTATCGTCAAGGTCAGAGTCATTCAATAGACGGTCCTCAAGGACTTGCATACCAGAGCGTAATAGCCTGAGACGAGTATGTCTGGTTTTCACCTCCTCATCTTCAGGATTAGAGCGGGAACTCTCTAACGAGGTACTGGTGTAGCGATTGCCAAAATCGTGATTACCAGGGTTAGTTGGCAAATGAGGGTCGATATTACGAGGATGGTAAGCCTCATCGAGTTCCATACGATCATATCCTCTGGCATGGTTAGGTTTGTCAAGAGGATGGTCAATGGTAGCATCAGAGCTATAGAGATTAAATTTTGAAATATTTCTTCTCTCACCAGTGGTAACTGGCTTAGTGGTACACGTACTGGCTGGTAAACCAGTAGGTCTCGGGTTCGAAACTCGGCCCGGAATTTTCTTCTTCTTCGGTATAGGAAGAATATCAGCCACATGGGACACGATTGAGAGGTCCACAACTGCTGCTGCCGCTAGCTCCTTCAAGAGCGCTTCAGTGCGGTTCAATTGGCGTCGAGATTTAGAGGATCCAACCACTCGTTGTCGAGTTATGGCGTCCTCAACTTCGGCCCCAAGATTTAAGCTGAATTGAATGGCTTCTCCATCGATGGCGAAACCGAAATTTTCGGACAGGTCCAATACTTCCTTTTCACTCCGGATTTGTGCTGGAGTGTCCTTTAGATGTGGAGTTATAATGTCCCCGACATTCGTATCCACGAATTTTCCAGCCTTTCGACGTTTATCCCCAATATTTGACGGCACGTGGTCAGGGGGCAAGCTGGGGTCCTGAGCTTCACTCCTATGTGATACACGGACGCTGGCGAGCCTTTCCGCGGTAGTAGATACCTCTTCTTCCAAGGCTTTAGGATCCGACGAGTCATCCTCAGAATAATCCTCTGTACCAACCTCAGAATTGGCTTCCCCAACAGTTTCCTCGGCAGGCTCAACTCCAGACAGGCTAGGTGTTTCCACAGGGACCTCAGGAACCTCGGCAGGCTTAGCAGGCTTAGAGCTACCGGCTCCCTTGCCTTTAGAAGTACCCTTAGCCATAGTATTTGCTGGATAGTAAATCGATGTCAGACAGTCTAGAAGCAGTACACTACTGTAACTACTAAATAACTGAAAAATATGTAAACTTCGATGGAAATTACTAGGTTTCAAACTATAATAAACTAAAATACAATTTAGTCAGTCAGGATTTAGCAGTGGTAGCTTGTGTAAGAATGATCGGGACTGCCTCTTGTTAAGAGCCTAAATATCCTCGATCACACAGGGCGTACCTCTAGCTGTTCTTTATTGAATAATTTTCACTAGAAGTACTAAGTGTTAATTACCACTTGCCTAATTTGTAAATAGACATAATAACGTAAGTCACGTTAATAAATTAGCTGATATAAATAAACCTCAGGTGACTACAAACCCTGACGGATCTGAAATTCCCTACTTGCCACCTACTTCCTACGTGACTAAACTTTCTGATCTGCTTACCAACAGTGCAGAAAATTGTTCAAACTTACTTACTAATGAAGAACAGCCTTTGGCTATTACCTTACCAAATAATAAACGTAAGGCGCCTACATCGGAAATGGTTACTGGACCAAATACTAAACGACATAGAGTACAACATGAGTCTTGAACTCGTACATATAGGCACATACTTACTCGATAAGTCATGACCGAAACCGTTTTTACTTTGGTTTTCGCTTTACCAACTAAATCGTATCTTAACGTACGTTCGTAGTTCTAAAAGCTACTGGGGGCTATGTAGAAATACGGCCTCCGGTCAGTCTAAAATATCAAGATCAATTGAGATAATACATTGGTTTTTATTTGTATTTTAAATAATTTAGTACAAGCTCTTTTTCCAATATTTCCAAAAGTGTTCTAAATTCACTTTGATGGCTCCAATAGCCTGAGTATTTGGTATGACTCATCTACTTGGACCTATTTGAGACATTAGTAGATGTAGGATATTATAAACTAAATTTTATAATCTCCGAACTACTACTTATAGATTTTGGTCCTCCCGCCAATCTCCAAAATCCAATAAGTCTTTTTTTTTTTTTTAACTTTTCTTCAGATGGAACTTTATTTATATCAGCTAATGTATTGACGTGACTTACGTTATTATGTCTATTTACAAATTAGGCAAGTGGTCATGAACACTTAGTACTTCTAGTGAAAATTATTCAATAAAGAACAGCTAGAGGTACGCCCTGTGTGATCGAGGATATTTAGGCTCTTAACAAGAGGCAGTCCCGATCATTCTTACACAAGCTACCACTGCTAAATCCTAACTGACTAAATTGTATTTTAGTTTAATATAGTTTAAAACCTAGAAATTTTCCATCGAAATTTACAGTAGCAAGTCTGCTAGATCAGGTATTCTATCGAACCCACAAAGTCTGTTTGAATACTTGCCAGTCCTGGGAGTGCACTGGTCTAGTAAGTGTGCGACTTTTCCAGAGTTTATGCCTATCCATTCTCCAGATATTATATATTCTAGGAATAGTGCCTTCCCTTCCGTTTGATAAGCCGGCCAAGCGTATCCAAAAGAGCAACAAGTCACTCAGTCCTAGTATACAAAAATATTGGGGGGACATATCTAACACTGTCATATCGGGTTGAACCATACTGTGATCTAATAAAGTGATGTCAACATCTTTAGCCTTCTCATATTCTTTGCAGAATTTTAAAGTGTTACTTCAATATATAAATAAGAAAATTTCGAGTAGAAACACCAGAAATTTGAGAGTCAGGGTATAATAGACCATTGGCTTTATTCCGTTTATATAAACTGGTAGTATGACGCGTTTGTCCTTCTCCGCTTTGATTCCTCCCACCGTCGCCACTCGATATCAGTGCTTCTTCGAAGGCTCTCCGTCCTTATGATCCTTGGGAAGACGAGCTTTGGTTTTGATTATAGCCAGATGAACATGAGTTCATAGCATATACTCCGTGGTTCTTTATACGCTCCGAACAGATAGTGCATTTTCCACACGAGTCTGTGTGTTTCCCGTAGAAGCTCTGTTTCCTTTACTTTTGGTGTACAGTGACATTATAGCTAACGCACTCTGTATGCTTTTTTTAACGAGCTTTGGCTCGTCTTTTGGTCTTTTCTGGCCACCACTACGGCAATCAGAAAGTTGCCATTTTTGTGGGCGATTCTGTCTCAGGCCATTTTTCTCCCTGCAGTCGGTCATGGGCTCTGAAACCTTGTTCCCAAATCGAAGGAAGTTTGTTCACCCGTCGCCCGTGTACGCTTGTACAAATGTGTTCTACGGCACATTGGTCAACTTCAGGGGCTTGACCGGTTCAATATTTTGCATTAGCCATTTGCACCCCGTCTATCAGGCTGTCCTGTTCACCATGCTAGAGATATTGTGCATAAACACAATTTCTAACATACGTCAATGTTCAAGGACTCACGGCTCTCTGCACATCTTGTTAAGCTTAATTGTCATGGACGATATGTTCGTCTTTAAAGACACGGAACGATCTCCGCACTTCAGCACGATTGCTAAGGATAAAATAATTCATTTCATTTTGTGGTAAATTGGCTAGTTTTGTAAAGATTGAAAGGAAGTTAAGCTTGTCGAACTGCCGGGAGAATCTTGGGACGAGTGATGCGACGATGGAGGACATACGGTGTGTTAATTTGTGCCGATGGATAAAAACCACTTGTACCATTGGGTGGAAGCTATTTGAACTCATGCGCCATTGTGTGGAATATAGCTAGCCCATACTCGTAATAGTAATATGAGCTGGGTCAGTATAAGAACTTCCGGAAGCATTGAATATGTTACTAAGAAGGGTACGGTTATCGTCCGCAATTATGTTTCGGAATCCGCAATTCTCATTGCTAGCGTTGGTGTACGTGCGTCAGCACTTAAATGCTGTTGCACCTGTTCGTAAACCTCTTGAGGGTTTCATATTCTCTCAGCATGCTCACCTCCATTTGTATCTAGGGTGTTCTGCAGTGCGCTGTAGTAGTCCTCTATAGGAAGGATAGCAGCATTCCATGTATCTCGCATAAATAAGATCGACTTTGAAGTCGTGTGTGGCAGCGAAATGGCTAGTTTAGCCCTTTTGGGTCTTTAGACGAACATCTGTTCTTGTTTTACCGCTTTCCACGGGGGCGGGTTTCTGATCTGAGTATTCCTCGATTTGTATGTGCATGTGGTGCACATGTTCAAGATTTTTGTTGCGGTCAAACGAGTCTCTACATTGATTACACGTCTCCTTATATTCTTTCGATCTTTTTCCGTACCAACGTTTTGGTCATTCTTGATGCTGAGAGTTGCTACGAGACTCGCATATATTCGCTAGCCAGGAAGACCTAGGATGTACATTCAGCTTTGGCAGCGGGTTGCCCGAGTGATTGACCCCTGTCGTGAACAACCGTGAAATGTAATCTTTCACGACCCAAGTTGATTGCCTCACCTACGGTATGCTATGCATCTTGCTTGTGACTTATGTGATAGATCGGGTCAGGGTGAGGTTTTGGAGTGTTCCAAGCAGAAGTTGGCTTCTAGAGCGCTTCCGTACATCACAATCACACGATGAAGCTGGGAACCAATCATGTGGGTACTTCCTTCATATCATGACCTTTTATGGGTTTAGCTGCCTGCGAATCAAGTCATTACTTTTTTGTTCGGCTGTGTAATCGAGCGTGAAGATAATTGAATAGCTTGCGCTGGAGTTCTTTCTCTTCTCGAATTGTGCTTTGCGACATGCTAGGTTCTACTCAGCATCTAGATTCTGAATCAGATATTAGATCGCGTACACACGATTCACGATCCCAACCTGCTGTGTTATAGCTTTCTAGTTGTCATGTACAGATTCCTTTTCCATGTTCTTCATGGTCTGTTCTTCATGTTCGGTCTTTTTAAGGCGTTCTAGATCGTGTTATGTACGGTCTGATTTCTCATTGTCTATCGTCAAGGAAGTCAATAATGATATCCTGCTTGTAAGATCCCGACTCGAGTACGAGAAATTGAGGTTTCGTAGGAAACTCTTGTTACACTTCCTTATCAGGTTGGCTGTCTCTGGTAGCCACCTCCTTTGTAGAAGATTCAGTGCCGGCCTGTGCAGGTGGCTGGTACTGGTCAGTGTGTCCATCACTGTATCACAACTGAGCGATTCCACTTCTTCTTGAGTGGCCGCTTGGACTTTCTAAATTTCAAGGAGATCAGCATCCTCATCGACGTACTCCTTTAAAGATTGAGTATTTGAGCAATCTTTCGAGTGTGGTAGACGAAACTTCGGTAGAGATATTTTTTATTTATAGGCGTCTACATCAAATTTATCCTCATTCTTCTTTTCCCTTCTTCTTCTTGTTTCAGCATCTGCTATACCCTTTGGCTTTTTAGCTGTACATCTATCCGTGCCACCAAGAACATCGCCCAAGCCAACCTAAAACCTAAAGCTACTACAGCGATTACTAACAGCCCTCCACTCATCCAATATATATATATATATATATATATATATATATATATATATATATATATATATATATATATATATATATATATATATATATATATATATATATATGACATTCATTTCCATTTATGTGCTGATTAGACATCGACCCTTAACTTTTGATGTACAAGTAGCATCTACGTGTTAATGTATAGTCACTAAAATACTTTTTTATTGACACTTAAGTGTCAAGCCTCAGTAGCTTCATTTCTCAGCATGTCTTCTATGGAAAGCCACGCTTAAGAAAAGTAAACCCACAAACTCAGCAAAAAAATAATCAAAGACGTAGATTTTGTAGTTTCAGATTAATCAATGAGTTATTTTCCAGAAGTAGGAGAAAATGCCGATGCCACTAGTTGAACTAAGAATATTACCGTTGTAGCAACTTCAGAAGTTACTTTAAACCAGCCTATGAATTTAAATATGAAAAACTTAGAAGAACGAGGAGGGACCTGAATCTATTGTCTTTAGAGACATACTCTTTAGATCTGAAGGAGAAAGAATGTGCTATCACTAGAGTTACTGAAAGCTTTACATCCGTCAGCGGATACTCTTGCTAATAAGCATGATGTAGAGCAAATATAGAATCCTCAGACTCCGAATGTTTTTTAAGATAGATTAGATAAACTGCAAAAAGCAGTGGAGCAGTTAACTGCTGAAGTACAGCACATATACCTGCCAAAACTACACGTGAACTTGAGAGTTCACAACAAAAGAAGAAGGTATATTCCAATCTAGCTTAAGGGCATGGAGAATCACCACTGGTCAAAGCAACGAAGTAGTTCAATGCCAGCTAGTGATGAGTCATAATCAGATACTTGATACTTAGAACCTGGAGCATCATATATACATTGCTTCCGGGTTGAAAGTTTAGGGTTTAGGGTTTCTATTTCTAAAATCAAGCATCTTTTTGTTCAGGATAGATGACAAGCGAAAGTGTATGCTGAAGATTTTCAAGAGTTCAGACATACCCAATTACGTGATAGTTTATACGAACATAGTGAACATTCAGATGAATTACTAGGTACAACGTACTATAACGTATACAGACTAGAGTTCTCCCAAACACTGCAACTTCACAAACTAGGCACTCAAGTGTTCCCATAAGCAATGCAGTACATGGTACACCAATAATGTCAATAGTAGTACTCCTTATTAAAATACCTAATGACAGGGAACAATATCTTCCTGATTCATCGTTACAGGTACGAGTCTGCTTAATTGAGATAATGCTCTCTTGCAAGAGACGTCTGTAGAAACACGGCTTCTGGTCAGTTTAGAATATCAAGATCAAATGAGATAACACATTGGGTTTTATTTGTATTTAAAATGATTTAATACAAGTTCTTTTTCCAATATTTTCAAAGTGTTCTAAATTCACTTTGATAGCCCCAATAAGGATAATATTATTTATTTCAAAAATGACAAGTATGTATGTTACAATGTATGAACATATGGTATGGCTCTCATAGTCGCTGTAGTGGTTCAGGAAAGATTGATGGGGTCAGTAAATTCCCGTTTGAAGCTTTGGCCAAGTGAGTCGACAATGGAAGATGTGCGCTGAGTCAATTCGGGCCGGTGATGACAAAACACTGCTACTATCGAATGTTCCATATATTCGCTTGCTGACCTACTAAGTAGAGTACCCACCTTTGTGGTACGGATCGGGTCTGCGCCATGTAGTGCCGCGGAATGGGTTAGTGCAGAGTATGAAATACCGAGAAGGACCAGGTTATCCGTCATAAACCGGTAAGTCAATGCCGCACCAGACCACGGATGAATTCGGTATGTGTTGGCTGGCCTGGATCGGAAGTATCATAGGCGGAACCAATAAGCGCGATGATTTGGTTTGAACCGAAATTTGGGAGTAGTACTTCGACAGCGTGATTAGCCGGGGTATGGGGAACATCTGTTGATGTATCAGGGACGTGTGAGGGTACGGTGGTTCTTCAACATGCTGGAGAAAAGATCCAAGGTGTTTATGGAGGGTCCAGATACCGTGGAAATCGTGGCACTCCTGTAATTGCTGAAGGAGGTCAGGGCCAATGGGCGGCAGTTTTGGACCTACCAGGATGTGTCGAATCAGTTGTTGGATCCGGGTAAAGTGGCTGGTAGTGAACTTGTGGCTACCGGGGCAGACAGGGCAGAGACAGTCGTCGGTGCGGTAGTCGAGCAATGTGAACATGTACGTATTCGTTACAATCATAGCACAGAGAGCGGATTGGTGTAGACTCGAAGCAGCGATTGAAGCTGTCGTGTCTGGCTGTGTCTCGGTTTGAGGTTGGCGGTTTACCCATAACCAGTTGGTAGTAGTATTGGCGCCGGGCCATTGCCGCGATCTCCTTGTTGGACCAACGTTTTGTTGAGTTCTTCTACATGGTCGGGTGTACGCCCGCCCTTGGTTTTGTGTACAGTTTTCAGGTGAGCATAGATACTGTACGAGAAGCGCAGTGATGGTTTGTCGTGGGCCCAGGCGGGTTGTGTCAGCGAGGTAAGTGTATTTGTGCTGGCCATTGAGTCGAGTTGTATTTCCAGGCAACCTCCGAGGTAGTCCCCAATAGCCTGAGTATTTGGTATGACGCATTTACTTGGACCTATTTGAGACGATAGTATATGTAGGATATTATAAGCTAGATTTTATATTCTCTGAACTACTACTTACAGGTTTTGGTCTTTCCGCCGATCTCCAAAATCCAATAAGTCTTTTTTCTTCTTTTTAGGTTTTCTTCAGATGGAACCTTTATTTATATTAGCTAATGTATTAACTTGACTTACGTTCTTATGTCTATCTACAAATATGAACACTTAGTACTTCTAGTGAAAATTATTCAATAAAGAACAGCTAGAGGTACGTCCTGTGTGATCGAGCATACTAAGGCTCTTACCAAGAGGCAGTCCCGATCATTCTTACACAAGCTACCACTGCTAAATCCTATCTAACTCAAATTGAATCTTAGTTTATATAACATGGTTTAAAATGTAGAAATATCCATCGAAGTTTACATATTTTTCAGTCAATTAGCAGTTATCGTAGTGTACTGCTTCTAGACTGTCTACCAATTGCTTACTATCCAGCGACAGGACTGTAAGTATTCTATACTACCTCATAGTGGCTAATACTGCCCTAAAGCTAGCTACACGCTAGTTACTATATCTAGACTTTATTAATTTTCTTATTCTTGAGCTATTACTATGGCTAAAGAGAATTTTAAAGGCAAGGGAGCCGCCAACTCTAAGCCTACTAAGCCTGTTGAGGTTCCTGAGGTTACTGGAGACGCTGGTCCGTCTGGTACTGAGCCTGCCGTTGAAGCTGTAGAGGAAGCAGTTTCTGAGCTTGGTTCTGAGGAAAACTATGAGGATGACCCGTCGGACCCTAAAGCCTTGGAAGTGGAGGTCTCAACTGCCGCGGAAAGGCTCGCCAGCGTTTGTGTCTCTTAGTAGTGCAGCCGGGGGCCTCAACTCACCCAGTTATTGGATAGACTATATCTCCTGAACAAGTGGAGGAATCATTTCGAGATCGACAGTTTATTACTATTAAAAGTCAGCCCATTCCACCTATTAACAAAGATGATGGCGTTCCATCTCGTGAAATTTCATTGAATGCCTCGCCACTGAATGTCTCGCCACTGAATGCCTCGCCATTGAATGTTGGGGTGGAAGACGCAAATGTTGGGGACGCCATATCTCGACAACGAGTGGTTGGATGTTCACAATCTTGACGTCATTTGAACCGCAAAGATGAGCTTTTAAAGGAACTAGCCGCTGCCGCAGTTTCTGACCCTTCGATCTTATCCCACGTGGCCGATATTCTTCCTATACCGAAAAAAAAAAACAATATCGGGGTTCGAACCTGAGGCACTCTGTATTGATCGCAGTAAACCAGGATTGTTAACCAAGCATAAAACTACGGCCAAACAGCGGAGACTCAACAAGCTTTATCCCAGCATCAACCAAGGAGAGAATCTAAACTCAGAGAGGGACACAGAAATATTTTAGATGGAATTATCTCGGAACCGAAATGCCGGGAGTATGGAATCATCAATATAGAATATCTCTGATGGGCATAAAGGCATCCCTAACTATCGGAGAAATACAATCCAAGAGCATAAGGCCAAAGATTACAATGGAAGCCACAATCGTTGAAGACGTGGTGACGCTGCCTTTGGATTGGATCGTAGAATAAGTGAGAACCTTTTTCACCTTAAGAGGTGTTTTTTAATGGCTCAAGAATTACGAGTCCAAAGCATACAAAAGCAGTGACTCGAATCTAATATATCACAACTATTCACTTAAAACTTAAAACACTTTAAGATACTTTAATATCTAAGAACAATACTCTGGTTTACCAACCAACAGTACCACTGAGCCAGTTACCACTAACAAAGTGGGTACTACCTCAAGATTTGATCTCTATAGCTCGGAAGCTATAATCGACCACCCTCTAGACAAACCTAACCCTGTCAGAGGCTATGATCGTATGGATATCGATGAGGCTTACCACCCTCATGACATCGATCCTCATTTACCATCTAACCCTGGTAATCACGACTTTGGTAATCGTTATACCAGTACTTCACTAGAGAGTACCCACTCTAGCACTGAAGACGAGGAAGTGAGAACGAGACAACAACGTCTCAGGCTATTCCGTTCTGGTATGGAAGTCCTTGAGGACCGTCTATTGAATGACTCTGACCTTGACGATAAGAAAGTGGATAACAGTCGCTATCTAATCGATAACAAGAGAAAAGAGATGGACTTCATCTTGGCACTAGCAGCCCGTAGCACTGAGCGTGAGCCTCGTGAATGCTTCGAACCAAGCCTTATAAATCAGCTAGGTAACGCGACGGCTGAGGTCAATTTCTCTACTATTGAGAGTACAGTGGAGACACTGAAGACCTTTGACCAACTTAAGGAGTCTGTCAGCCTTAAGGATGTAAACTTCGATGTATATCTCTATGTTTTTAAACTATGTTATATAAACTAAAATACAATTTAAGTCAGTTAGGATTTAGCAGTGGTAGCTTGTGTAAGAATGATCGGGACTGCCTCTTGGTAAAAGCCTTAATATCCTCGACCACACAGGACGTACCTCTAGCTGTTCTTATTAAATAATTTTCACTAGAAGTACTGTGTTCATGACCACATGTCTAATTTGTAGATAGACGTAAGAACGTAAGTCAAGTTAATACATTGGCTAATATAAATAAAGTCCCATCTGAAGAAAAGTTAAAAAAGAAAAAGACTTATTGGATTTTGGAGATTGGCCGGAAGACCAGAACCTGTAAGTAGTAGTTCAGAGATTATAAAATTTAGTTTATAATATCCTACATCTACTATCGTCTCAAATAGGTCCAAGTAAATGCGTCATACCAAATACTGAGGCAATTGGAGCTATCAAAGTGAATTTAGAACACTTTAAATAAACGTACTCTTAAGCAGTACGTAAATTATAAACGTACTATTAAAAGCACGAGTATTAAATGGTTTTTAACGGTTCTATTTACAAGTACCTTTTCCATTTTTCAAATCAGATATTTTGGCCCCGACCCATTAAAGGGACTGTGAACAAGGCCAAAGAGTATATTTGGAGTAGGTCTATTAAGAGACCTAGATAAACACTCCAAAATATACATCTGAATACTTCGGTAGCGAGATGGCTCAACCGAACATAGGTTTCTAGAGACCCTTAATGGTTACCTAGTTTGACCTCCGCTCAGCCAACCAGATGTGCCAGTCTGATGATGGCAAGTCGGTAATTCTTGATAAATGGCCAGTTATTGGTTAAGACAACAACTAAGGACATCAAGAGTATTTTTTTTTTCTAAAGATAGGATTTTACTAGTTTTAATAATTCGTGCGACGAAACAAGTAATACTAGTTTCGACTATAACGATAACGAAAACATAAATAAAATCCCTTCGGCGAAATCAGTACTGGGAGGATGATATATAGGCAATGTCTCAGCCTTACAATCCCCCAGAGTGTTGCTGATTTATATGAGGCATACCTAACTTTATTACCATAACTTTATCACCAGAATAAAATTCGTATATTTAAATAACTTATTAAAAGACTTTAAGATTTTATTACGTTTAGTAGCTCTAAGATGTTTATACCACCTTAAGAGACCGATATTTACACATTTTAAAGTTAGCAAAGTATTAACTACTTGAGCTACTTAAGCGTCGTGGTAAATAACTACCACATAAAATTTTCTTAAGACAATAACTATTCGTTAAGTGAATAGCAGAAGTCGTACTGGATAAGTCTGACTAAGAAGGACTCTACGCTTTCTAAGAAGCGTAAAGCGGATAAAAAGAAGATGGGCAGAGAATCTGCCGAAGACGCAGTCAACCCCATTGTCGCTAAAGACGACAATACACTGGATACCGGCGAGACTACTCCATTAAGAGAGAAGTCAGCCGAGGAGAGGGCTAGAGGACCCACTCTCTCCTCAAGTTCAAAGCTCGCAAAACCGCGAAGCGAAAATAGGAGTGGGTTTAAGACCACTCCATCTACTATCCCTGAGGAGATTAATCCAAAGGGTAAAGAACCATTTACGGAAGTCAAAATTACCGACGCTGTACTGAATGTGAAAAGAACTAAATCAGCTCTACGGTTGGGCGCCCCTAAAAAGTGTGACAGAAGACCAACCGATGCGCCGACTCATAGTCGATTTGGTTAAACTCCCGCGATCCAGGCATACTGGTGATGTGATGTATATATCTGTCCTTTCTTATGTGTGGCTTTGGACTATAACTTGCTTTATGCACGCAAACAGTGACAGAGTTATGCTATCACGTCTTTAACGACTTCGGTTCTTCTCAAATACTATGTTCTGATAACGGTAGTGAGTTTTGTGCCGACGTAATGGAGGCACTTATACTCGTATCAGGCATGACCCATAGGCGTGGTGTTCTTTATAAACCTCAAACGCAGGGTGCAAATGGTCATAGAGAACTAAAGAAGCTATTGCATACCGCACTAGATGACGTTGAGGATATGTGGCCTTATCATTTGGAATAGGTTCTGACTCAAATGAATAACTGCATGAATCCTCAAACTGGAACGCTCCCGTTTCACTATTTCTTTGGCCACTATAGTGAATCACAATCAATGTTTCACAAAACTGCGCCCAAAAACCACGTTACTTCGTGACTACAAACGAACGAGCATATGCAGAGCGTTGTTTACCCCTGTTTACTTGAGCACAACAATCGTGTTCTACTTAAAGCGTATGACCGATGGAATAACACTAAGAACATTGTTCAGTTCAAAGTTGACGATTTTGTTAACATTATATAAATCGCAATGCCAACGTTACCTAACTCTCTTCTAAGACAATTGGACCTTATGTTATTTACTACCATGATGAGAAGAGTGATACTTACGAAGTGAATAATATAGATGGTACTAGCGCAACTGATCTAGGCACTCACCGTATCCCTACCTCCAAACTCTCATTTGCTCGCTCATTTGATTCTGATGTCCCAGTTATGGAGTCACAAGTCAAAGATGTAATTGACAAAACATCCGAAGACGGTTACACTTACTACAAAATCCGTTTTATGGATGGGACAGTAGCTTGGCTAACATCCGATGCGTTTCGTGAATCTCGTGCCTTCCTTCGTATTTTTAATAAGAAATGGAATAAGCGTTTATATAAGAAAACACGAGATAAACGGAAAGGGTTTCCTCAGGTGACTACAAACCCGGATGAATATGAAATTCCCTATTTGCCATCTACTTCCTATGTGACTAAGCTTTCTGATCTGCTTAGCATCAGAGCAAAAAATTCTTCGAGCTTACTTACTACTGAATAACAACCTTTGGCTATTACCTTACCAAGTAATAAACGTAAGGCGCCTACATCGGAAATGGCTACTGGACCAAATACTAAATGACATTATTGTTCTCAGATATTAAAGTATCTTCAAGTGTTTTAAGTTTTAAGTGAATAGTTGTGATATATTTGATTCGAGTACCTGCTTTTATATGCATTGGACTCGTAATCCTTGAGCCATTAAAAATACCTCTTAATTGAAAAAGGTTATCACTTAATCTATGATCCAATCCAAAGGCAGCGTCGCCACGGCTTCAACTGATCTTGGCTTCAATTGTATTCTTTGGTCTTATACGTTTTGATTTTACTCCATCGATATTTAGGGATTCCCTTAAGCCCATCAGAAATTTTCTATAATGATGTTTCTGTACTCCCGGCACTTCTGCTTCGAGATTAATTTCCATCTGTAATATTTCTGCGACCCTCTTTGAGTTTAGGTCCTCTCCTTGGTTGATGCTGGGATAAACCTTGTTGAGCCTCCGGTGTTTGATCATAGTTTTATGCTTGGTAAACAATCTTGGTTTACTGTGATCAATAGACATAGAGTAAAGCATAAGTCTTGAACTCGTACATATAGGCACATACCTACTCGATAAGCCATGACCGAAACCATTTTACTTTGGTTTTCGCTTTACGAACTAGATCGTACCTTCACGTACGTCCGTAGTCCTAAAAGCTACAGGGGGTTATGTAGAAATACGGCCTCAGGTCAGTCTAAAATATCAAGATCAAATTAGATAACACATTGATTTTTATTTGTACTTAAAATAATTTAATACAAGTTCTTTTTCCAATATTTCCAAAGTGTTCTAAATTCACTTTGATGGCTCCAATAGCCTCAGTATTTGGTATGACTCATTTACTTGGACCTATTTAAGACGATAGCAGATGTAGGATATTATAAACTAAATTTTATAATCTGAACTACTACTTACAGGTTTTGGTTTTCCCGCCAATCTCCAAAATGCAATAGGTCTTTTTCTTTTTTTAGCTTTTCTTCAGATGGAATTTTTATCTATATCAGCTACTGTATTAACTTGACTTACGTTCTTATGTGCATCTACGAATTAGACATGTGATCATGAACACTTAGTACTTCTAGTGAAATTTATTCAATAAAGAACAGCTAGAGGTATGTCCTGTGTGATCGAGGATATTAAGGCTCTTACCAAGAGGCAGTCCCGATCATTCTTACACAAGCTACCACTGCTAAATCCTAACTGACTAAATTGTATTTTAGTTTAATATAGTTTGAACCCTAGTAATTTCCATCGAAGTTTACAAATGACATAACTCCGGTATGGCTCTTCTTCCGAGTAATTTTCCCTAACGGCAAGCCCCCATCCCAATCAGTATTTGAAAAATACTGGCATGCCCAACCAGTCCTCAATCGCCACCACTTTCTCTGATATCATCCGTCTAAATCGGTATCTCAACCAAATCGCCGCGGAAGTTCCACCAGTTTCATCCGCCTTTTTGTTCCTAGCAACGCTGTCGTCCATGTAAAACGACATGCAGCACTTACATGGAAATGGTAGCTTGATAAAAACATCGACCCCCGCTCCCAACAACATCCCGACGCTACGAAAGCAGCTTTAATCCATTATCTCCACACAAAGTGGGAGGCCCGCTGCACACATGAACGAGTGCCAAAAATTCCTGACCGCAGCATGGATGCACTACTGATCCTACTTGTCAATCCCACTAACGCAGACATCCTCCAATCTACCGCGGATCGTCTCCAGAAGGCTTACCAAGAAAATCATAATGCAAACCTCTTCTCACCTAACCCGCAAATCCCGGCAAACGCTAATCTTTCCTGAACCACTACAGCAACTATGAGAGCCATACCATATGTTCATACATTGTAATATACATTCTAGTCATTTTTTGAAGTAAATAATAATATCTCCAAACGATTCTTCACTAGAATCGACATAGCCTAGATACTCAATATCCTTTATAGATGCGACACGAAGAACAAGCTTCTGCAATGGCTCTATCAAACTATTTATGTCACACGAAGAAAGCTTGGTCAAACCTTGCATAAATTTTTCAAGGGTTTTCACATCTGCAACTGTATCATGAGTATCTTCAATCGCCTCATCAGTGAAGGCCATATGTAGTGTTAAAAGATTACGGCCAAAAATAACTACACAACCTGTGTTTTTGTCTCTTAGTGTAGGCAGGGCTGTAGCCACGTTTACTATGTCCAAATAACAATTTAACCAGGCTGGCCAGTCTGTATTGGAAAAGGTCCCTATTCTGCAGCACTCACTAATGAGTACTGGCATATCAAACTTGTCTGCATTATGTCCTACTGTTAAGCAGTCTTTGATGGTTGATGGTAAGAATTCGTTTGTTGTACGGTGGAATGTGTAGTGATCTAACATATGTAAGTACACATACTCAAAAAATCCATAAATACTTCCTTTGTGCTCTTTGTACCTTCACGCCTGAGTTTTCCCGCGAGCATCTTGTGATCTCCTGCAAATTGAGCAGTTATCACTGGGTCGACACAGTGCAGCATACGCATGACCGCATTGATGGAAGTTTGGAATCTACACCATGCGCTCGTCCTGCCAGCTCAGACCCGTTGTTTCCAAATCAAAAACCATAAAGAAGCTTATCTTTCCTCTCCAATTACTTGCTGATTTCCGTCCCTTTGGCTTGCGCACGGTTGTTTTTTTTTCGCTGTCAGTCACTCAACTTCTGGTGCATCACCTGACGAATGCATACAGTTGATATTGTGCATTACTGTTTGGCATATGTAGAAATACGGCCTCCGGTCAGTCTAAAATATCAAGATCAATTGAGATAATACATTGGTTTTTATTTGTATTTTAAATAATTTAGTACAAGCTCTTTTTTCCAATATTTCCAAAGTGTTCTAAATTCACTTTGATGGCTCCAATAGCCTGAGTATTTGGTATAACTCATCTACTTGGACCTATTTGAGACATAGTAGATGTAGAATATTATAAACTAAATTTTATAATCTCCGAACTACTACTTATAGATTTTGGTCCTTCTTCCAATCTCCAAAATCCAATAAGTCTTTTTTTTTATATAACTTTTCTTCAGATGGAACTTTATTTATATCAGCTAATGTATTAACGTGACTTACGTTATTATGTCTATTTACAAATTAGGCAAGTGGTCATGAACACTTAGTACTTCTAGTGAAAATTATTCAATAAAGAACAGCTAGAGGTACGCCCTGTGTGATCGAGGATATTTAGGCTCTTAATAAGAGGCAGTCCCGATCATTCGTACACAAGCTACCACTGCTAAATCCTGACTGACTAAATTGTATTTTAGTTTATTATAGTTTGAAACCTAGTAATTTCCATCGAAGTTTACACATATTGCTTGGTTATGAAAGGGCTGCCGTGTTTGAGTTCAGGTGCAGGAACTTCGTCGGTGTCCATTTTGCTTACAATTACTATACCGGTAAGCACATACTGTTTGTGTTTGTGTCGTTCTAGCATTGTAATCGATCTGATTCGTCGCAATATCATCGATTATATACAGAACGGATGGCACTGTAATGTTATACATAGTCACTAGGGTTTATACTAACGATATACAGCAACTGTTTTGGTATTGAAGCAGTTTACATTTGGTATTAAAGCAGCTTACAAAGCACTTAAGTACCAATAGTATCCTTACTAAATCGTGTTTATGAGTCCATATACGGTTCTGTTGTTTATGATAATATCTATGTTAGGTGACCGATCAAGCTTGTCAAATCAAAACATGTGACTGGGAGTGAACCGAACTGTAATTTTGCACGACTCAATATTAGAATATTGTTCCTTCAGACAGGTCGAATTCGACCCATCAGCTCTGTCGGTTTAATATTTGACATATTTACGGGCGTTGTCCGTTCAGCCATATTTTACTTCTTCTCTCTCCTCAGTAGAGAGAGAGAGTAGAGTATTTAGAGAGAAAGTAGAGGACTCTATTACTAAATAGTGAGTCTAGAGCGGGTCATGACATATTCATGTATTCATCACTAAAAGCTTTAGCTATTAGGTCCCTCAGAACTTATTTATTCCAAATAAGGAATAAAGTGAAGTCTTTTATACCCGTTTGAGACCCTGTACATGAATATAGAAAGGCCCAATACAAGAAGCACGATGTGATAGCAGCAGTAGTAGAGATACTTGAGTGCTTGCCCCCCCCCCCCCCCCCCCCCCCCCCAACAACAGCAACAACAACTTTTTTTTGAAGTCTGGACCGAAACGTGAACCAAAATTAAGTTGCACTTTTAAAGCCATGATGGGGCGCGCTTTTCCGGAAAACCCGAAATTAAAAATTAACGTAAATGAAGTTGCAATTTAACTATGAGACGCGCTTTCGCAAAACAAATAAGTGTACGAAGACCCAAAAATAAAAATTAACATTTCCACCTCTTTTCAGAGCCTTTAGGTCCCCACCGACGTCAGCGGTGTTTTATTGAAAGCGTAAGCTTTTCTAGTCCCTGTCAACTTTATCACCGATTTTTGGTCTGTCCGCAAAAAAAGTCGGTGACGCTATTTGACCCGTTTGTAGACCCCTCTGGAGTCCCACCTCATTTCAGAAGGAAAGACTCGACATTTCTTTGTATACTGTTTTTCTTCAAAAAGGGGCTCAGATATTTTACCAATATTTCTATATATTTATATTTAGTACGTGATTATGAACAAAATGAGCTACCCTTCCGAGTATGCGCTTTCAGTCTCCGCGGCGTCCCAGCCGTGTTTTATTACCGATTTCTTGTCCGTAAAAAATAATCGTCAGTGACGATATTTCACCCATTTGTAGACCCCCTTGGAATCCTTCCTCATTTCAGAAGGAAAGACTCCTCATTTATTTGTATATATTTTTTGTTTTGTTTTAAAAAGGGCCCAGATATTTTACCAATATTCCTATATATAATTTTACATAATTTAGATTATAAACAAAATGAATTACCCCTCTTAAATATGGCATTCAGTCCCCGCGGCGTCCCCGCCGTGATTTAACACCGATTTTTTACTGAAGCTTAAGCTTTTCTAAAAGTCCCTGTCAACTTTATCACCGATTTTTAGTTCGTCGACAAAAAAGAAAAAAACGTCCGTGACGCTATTTGACCTATTTGTAGATCCCCATGAAGTCCCTACTCATTTCAGATGTTTGTATTTATAATTTTGTTTTTGTTCTTCGTTTTGCATTTTTAAAAAAAGACCCAGATATTTTACCAATATTTCTATGACAGATGATTATGTGTTTTCAGTCTCCGCGGCGTCCCAGCCGTGTTTTATCACCGAAAGCGTAGCTGTAGACTGTAGAGTCCCTATTTCTTTTAATTGAACTTGAAATCTGTCCGGAAGTCTTTCCCCCCATTTGTAGGTCCCAAAGAGGCCTCCGAGGAATCCTATATGGATTTTGCTTCA
The DNA here is from genome assembly GCA_001586965.3 of Sphaeroforma sirkka. NCBI lineage: Eukaryota > Ichthyosporea > Ichthyophonida > Sphaeroforma > Sphaeroforma sirkka. Next base: position 24,609 of record LUCW03000660.1, read on the forward strand.
AAAAATAGAGCAAACTTTTGTGGGTCCGTTATTAACGGCTGAAAAGAAAAGTTGTTTTATAAAAAAGGCCGGGGGGGGGGGGGGCTTTCCAATCACAAGTTATTAAGCTACCCTCTTTGACGAAACGCTTTTGGTCTCTGCAGCGACCCAGCCGTGCTTCATATATTCATGTGTATGTGAAGGCTATGTATATTTTTCTACTAAACGTCACGACCAGAGGGGTCCTTTTATGGCCAAACAGCGTGACGGACGTTTTACTTTTTCGGCGACAGACGGACAAATCTTTCGGCTGGGACGCAGGGGGGACTGAAAGCGTATACTTTCAAAAGTGGCATTGTTTCACCAAGTAACCTGGAGAACATCAAAACAACACGTTTCATTCCACGTGTTTACTTATTCAGATGACTATTCACACTTATACACGTTCACATACCTATCCTTACACACATACCCATAAAAATCTATTGACATACCCATACGGATGCCTTGTATCTCACATAGACATTCCTATCCACATACACATACACCTTCGCACATACACCTGCACATGTCTATTCACATACACAATTGAATATGTACATATCTCAATACACATATCCACATATACATGCGCATGTCTCTTCACGCGGAAATACACAGAAATATACATATTGGCATGCCCATACCCAACATACACCAATTCACTTACCGTCTCAGACATATGCCTATACATTCCAACACATACACAAACATACATATACTTATCCACATACCTATGTATATGCCTATTCACACATATGTTTCTCTTGGCATATCCCTACAGATACACATACTATTTACATAAACCATACATATGTCCATTCAAATAGAGACTCAACAGATAACAGTGAACTAACAATCGAACTATTATTTGTTAATTTTTTTTACTATTTAGAAAGTAGAAACTGTATGCCACATAGCTGTGCCCCTGACTCCTGATTCTTGGATTCTGACTTCCGAGGAATCTCTCGCAGACGTCGTTAGAGGCTCAGCCATTCGTCGCTGTCGTTCAGGCGTTCACGACACATACCACTGGGGCGCTGGGCCAGTCACTCATTCAGGCTTTAATCCACCAAAAGAGAGAAGGCAATCGTCTGAGAATGTAAAAATTTGTCTATTGTGTATGAGAATTGTTTAGAATTTTTCTTCTCCTTTTTGTAGCATTTATCACAGTAGAAGGTGGATAGATATTCAAAATATCAGTCCTATATGTAATATACATATGAATATTCAGTAACCGTAACATACGAATTGACAATTAGATTTGAGATTTCAGAATAAATACCAAAATATGAAGTAAACAACCAAGGCAATCCAAGAATTCAATTTCGACAGGCGTAGGCCGTGTAGCCTCACTATAGTATTGGTACGCTTTTAAGCGCGGGAGAGTATGTTAAAAGTGCTAAATATTCACATATATTATTAGTTTACAAATGTAGGCCGGGGAGCTATTTTTATTTTAGAGTAAGAGACGACAGCTTTGTTCCAAAAAAAAATGTTTTTCTAATTTAAGTGAAATAACGTCAATTCATTGGGCATTACTAATTGCTCAAATACTCAGACTTTAGAATACAGAGTTGGCCAGAGTCCAGGTTCTCCGGGTCTCCAATGAGACCAACATTATAAATTTCCATGGAACCTGGAGTCACTACGAACGGCTCACAAAATACGCACTAAATCATACCCTCCTCTCTCTCCCTTTCTACATACTAAAAATTAAAATAGTACTATTTCGTTGAAAGAGAGAGAGAGACAGAGAGTATGTACATAGGCCTAGTTGTGTGTTTTTTTGCAAATACATACATTGTTTGATTTTTTTGTTGTATTATTTTATATGATCTATCTGTAGGTACTCTAGAACATTGGTTCGTAGCATAAATTGTAATAGGATAGTAAGTATATAACAAAGCCGTGGACGTTGAATATGGGTTACAATTATAAAGCAAAAAGATGCACGAGCTAACTGCAACATTCGGTATGACGACCAGCAATATACTGGCGAGCACATTTAGCATGAATGGCAAGGGTACGTTGGAGTGTATAGACGAGCAGACTTTGATAGCTTTTTCTACAGACCAAGCGAGTCGGACGAAAGGTGCTCAAATTCAGCAGAATATAGGAAACACCAAACACAAGCATCCGAATACGAAGAATAGGCCATTTTTATGCCAATTCAACTGCTCCAACACATACAAAAGCGAAGATACTAGGCGTAGGCACTACAGGCGATCTCACAATCAAGAGTGGGTCCTAGCTAAGCGATCTAGACAGAATACTCTGAGGAAACAGCATAGTCTAAAGGCCGCATTTGCTGCTTCCTTACAGCATTCCGATAGTATTCCAATTCCGCAAGAACAGATGGTCAGCATCAATTCAATGAGATCGAATATCCCACTATCAATTAACTCGACCGTTCAAACACGGGTCTACGACAGCATTCATTCGCGCCCATATGAACGTAGCATGTCATCCACGTCTACGCATTCCACAAGCTCTACGGCGTCAAGCAATGCATACTTCCCATTCCAAGCCACGCAACACAATGACGAGGCAACCATGAGTTCAAGGCTAAGCCAATCTAGCGGCGCATGGGTCAAACCGATACAATTTGGTCCTCTAACTCAAAGTGCCGATATACAGCAAGCGAGCGATCCGATATCGCCTTGTGGTGGCCGAGAAATGTTCGCTCAGCAAGCGAGCCAAGACTTGTTCGGTGCGATGTTCAGTGTTGTCGGCCAAGATTATTCCGCTCCTGCACTATATACACAGAACTATTCACTATCTCAGTCTTTTGACCCAAATGTGACGCACGACTTCGTACTCCATGCTCCAGTCTCCCAGAATCAAGCGCCCGTGTCAACCACCAACTCCATTGCAGAATTTGAGCATTTTCTGCGACAGCTTGAAACATACAGTCAATAGTTTGATCAATCAGAATCACTGCAATAAACTAGCGTCGCATTTTATGTCGTTGTTGTTTCCACTGAAGCTTCGTGTTCCTCCTCGGCTGTAATATCTACTGACTTGTATATCAGTGGTGAGGCCTGCATGAATGGATATTTACCAATAAAGTTCTCAGCCCACAGGCTAATATTTTCTTGCGTATACGGATATGCCATTGCTAAGCTAACCACCTCAAATGATTCATTAGCCACCTCAGTAACGTCCCCACTTTGTACACCCACACTTAGCGTATAGTAAGGGGCCTGTTGCCTGTCGAACCAATTCAGGTGCGGTCCCTCCACCAGAACACAAGTCACCACGCAATCGTCCCCATCACCCGAATACATGTCTTGTAAGATCTTGAGTCTCTCTGTGTGCACAGGCGACTCAGCACTCGTGATGAACATATGCACAGTCCGATCTGTTTCTTGTGATGGCGAGTAGTCGATTTTGAGAGGGTCCTCGGAATCGTCGTCGTTATCAATCGTCTAAGAGAAAGTGGCGGGTGCAACGTGATCGTGGAGATTAGCGATGCAACCCCTTGAATAACTTACGTGATCTCGTCAGAGGCTTCATTTTACCACGAAGCCTGTCTGAGGGCTTGGGTATATTATACATAGATGCGTCACTACATGGCAGGACGGAATGATGCAATATAAACAAGACTGTACATACGACTGAAAAAACTATTGCTCCGGTTTAAGATTCAATTTGCACTGTGATATAGATTAACACCACGTCTGGGTTCAACCAAGTGTGCAAGGATAATAAAAGCCAACTCAAATCCATCGTGAAGCGGCATGGCTACTTCGGTTGTGCGATGGAGCATACAATTCATATAAGTCATCATGTGCATTCGATCTGACGTATGTCCGTAAATGCTACTATACTATATTCGCACGCATCAGCTTATTCTCGGACAAATGTAGAGCAACGAAACTCACCTTGAAATGATCGGTAAGCACTGATCCCGGCCCGCTGATTTTCTTCAATGCCCTCTGCGTACGTTGGTATCTATCAGGAAATCGGCCTGTGCGACTCCTCTCATCAATGTCGAAGAGGGTAAACCAGTAGAAAATATTCTGTACCTTTTTCAGGCACACACTGGATTTACCAAAGACACCCTTTATTTAGGATACCAAGTTTAAAAACAATGTTTTATTAAGTATCTAAGCCCGAGTCCGGAATTTGCATAGCCGTGTTGTGAAGCATGCGTATCTTCATGCGAGACCTGAGACTTGCTTTACATAAACCGGTACCGGCATATTACGCAAGTGAGCACAGACTGATGTAGTGAACATCGGACGCACCTTCAAAATAAATTTGGAAGTATACGCATTTTGGCCAGTATAGATGTATGATCAAAACATACTTAATCGCGCAGAAATATGCATATGTCTACACAGGAAGCCAGCTATAGAGACCGTACACTTGCGTGCACTATAGCTAGACGGGTATGCCTCGTTACACAGATCAAGCGAAATCCCATACTAAATGACTACACACTACAAACAAACACTAAGGAACAAATCCTGTTTGACTCACAACAGTGCACGGCTTCGTGATCAGTTGAAGCATAATCATCGTGAATATTGATTTCAAATGGCACATAGTTGGGTTGTAGAATACCTCACAGATATCATAAGTATCCAAATCAGGACGGATACCATCATCCTCCATCCGTTGCAGGACATCTATGCCGACTTTCACCTGCAGGTTGTAAAGGTCAAACCATCGTACAAAAGTAGTCAATATTTGCAGCACATCATAAATCATAGAATCAGTGTAGTACCCATTAATTCACAATCTACAGCTGCGACGTAAACCGAGAATCTCGAAGGAGGCGCAATTGACGATAGGCATACGCATCGTCATCGCCCACAAGAAGTATACGACTGCCATAGGCATGTATAGCAAACTAAAACTATGTATGTGCTGGTCGGGGTACTCAATGCTTGACTATTGATCAACACCCCCCGACTATGAAGGCGGGCTCCAGTGCGAGACAAACCTTAACAAAGTTAGTCTAAACAAATAATTTCTCAGGTGAAGGAAGCAGCAGTCAGAAGAGATGTCGTGTCCATTCAGAAACGCAGTATCGAGCGGGCAGTGTGGAAAGTATGTTGTCATGCATAAAGAATGAGCGAGAACAGTATATATGTTATCATGTATACAAGTCTATAGAATCATCTCTGGTTAGGCAATCCAGAAATTAAAAAGCACAGCATACGTTGTACTGTCGTAGGTTAGTGAATATCGACGTAGGTGTCCATTTGGGTCTCATGGCAATCATTATGGTACGGGTTCTTTTGCATACACTGAATTCACATCCAGCAAGCCATCATATAACATTAAAGCAATCCAGGGTATATGAAGCAATCTAGGATATATGCACATGTAAACAATCGTAAACATACTACAACCAAGGCAATTTATATCCCGTACATGGTTTTGAGCATGAAATCGTCCGTATGATACAGTTACAAGGACTGCCACTGACTTACGAACACAATGACCTCGACCCACATTATCAGCTCAAGGTCACAGGTGACGGGGATGTAGTGCTCGCTTACTACAGCCAGTGCGCGATCATACCTCGGGTGTGTACTTAGGCATAATAACGTCAAACAGCGTACGCGTGATCCATCTCCGCCGCGGGAAAACATCCAGCAGACCATTGTATGTGGCGCGATTTGGCTTGATACCTGTTTCGTCCATGGTGGTCAGGCAGTTCTTGATGAAGTCCACACTGCCTTTACTGTACAGTTAAAGAGATGAAATGCGACATGGGGATGAATCTTTCGATTGCCGCTCGGAGGTGGTCTCCAAACGTGCACACAGGCAACTACAAACACACACCCTCAAGAATGTCCATGGGCATACAGATGCATGGCTAATTGCATTTGTCGCAACTCCATAGTCAGTCCGAATATCAGTCTGAGTTGTGTACTCGCTCGCAAACCAGCTCGTAAGTTGTGGGTGCCCACATTCGCATACGGATGGGACTACACAGGACTTTTGTAGCGAAAAGCAAGGGCCACAGAGCACTGACTACACGCCTGTACACAAGCAGTTATGCTTACTCGGATTAGCTGCCCAGGCAACTGAAGGTCGCAAACGGACGTGAAGGGAACTCGCAGAACACTTTGTAACAACCTATGGGTGGGTGTGTGCGAGAATCACGCACGAGCACACACATACATTATCCTTTAGGCGCACATATGCACAACCGCAGACAAAAAGTGTGCGCTACTTGGGATATACAAACACAGGAACAATAGGGATGTGTCATGTGACCACTTGCACAACCACACAGACGCACAGGCACTTACTAATAACGTCATTTGTGCTCGCACACAACATACAGACACATAACCACGGCGTCTATTGCATACACATATGCCATGTCACGGATATACGCGGGCAAGTACACGATTACCGCGTCGATATATTCAAGTGACTACAGACAATGTTCCCTCTGCATGATCCTGAAGTGTGCTTTCAGACACCCACTTGTGCATGAAATTTTACAGCTCATTAACAGTGGAGCACGTGCATACCTGAACTTTCCAGGCCGCCTCCCATACGCTGCGATGGCTTCGTTGTACGCCTCAAGCGATGGCCGCAACCTCACTTCCTCCAACAACTTTGTATAGTCCTGTACCACAACCACACCATCCTTCTCTGGTTTTTCATCAAATGCTAATTTATCAGACAGTGTTCGCTCACCCGTCATATTATCGGTTGATGTTTTATCTGAGCTTGTTCTGTCAGCCGCGTAGCCTCTGCGCGGGTGTATGCAGACTGTGAACCTCGAGAGGGGATACGCATGTGACGGTACAGAACTGTGACATACTGCGCTATTCATCTGCTTGGTGTACGCACGTGGTTTGTGCATATGTGTAAACACGGGCTTCGCACTACTAGATAGTCTTCTCCTTTTGCATGTTACTTGGCCTTGTACACTTTGCAAGCTTTGCATACTCTGCATGCGAGGAGCATTGATCGTACTCAAGCTTAAAGGGGTTCTTATACTTACATTGCGTAATGATGTAAGCACTCGTGTGTGCATGCAGCAGCTCATTACGAATAGATTATGCGGCGGTAGCGATTTTAGTATATAGATTTAATCTCTAATATCTATTCCTAATGTCTAGGCGAGATGTGACCTACTAGGCGCTTAATCTACTATAGCAATTTATAATATAAGTAGTGCTTAAGCATTCATATACGAGTGGGCTTATACTTAGACAGTCCGCAGACTGTATTTCTATATCGTTAGTTCTTATATGTAGTTATAGGTGGCACTATATCTGTAGCTGATCTGTAGTATGTAGTAGATGGTACTATTTAAATGTATGAACCGTTGCTCGAGGCGCTCCTCTGTTCAACTTCTGTTGTATACAATATTGAGCTTCGCCACAGAGAGTAAATAAATACAGCTATACCGTCACACGGCCGCGCCGCCATAAAAGTGATGACGTAATACTTTATCGCTCCCGTCACCATATTTATCTTAAATTTTAATTGTTTACTCGTTTGCGTAGATGAATATGAATGTATTGTATACATACATGTATGTATGTGTATGTGGCGAATGTTCCAAAGGGTTGTAGTGTACGACCTACTTCGTACGCTGATGATCAATGAACATGTATATATCTGTAGATTATATGGACATTGAAAAGTATCTGTAAAAGGACTTTGAAAGATGTAATAGACTAAAAACGAGTCGAATCCGCCACAATCAACCCCTTGATGTTGTCGTATACACGTTGTAGCACATGCTTGTACATAACCAAACCATTGCGAAGCGAATCAAGGTCACCATGAGTAAAGATAAAGATAACAGCATCTCTAAAGATAAGGACAAGCATATTGTCGAGGAGTTCTTCTATTTGTCAGAACGCTGCAATGAACAGTTCAGCCAT
>LUCW03000660.1:47500-52415 GCA_001586965.3 Sphaeroforma sirkka
CCAATCAGGTTGCTGGGAATTCGAAGGAGAGCAACGCGGGCACCAATAAGAACGCCGGGAACTCGGCAGGCGGTGCGGCGCCTGGGCATTTGTCGTCGAGTGATAAGCTGATGGAGGTGGCGCTTGCGGCAGCCAATAGCAAGCCAGCAATAGGCCTGGGCATGAGCGGGGCCAGTTTGGGCGCAGGTGCAGGTGCAGGTGCAGGTGAAACGTTCAGCAAGAGCCTGAGTCTGCAGAGTCCCGTGGCCAACAACGGCAGCAGTCCCGGCACGAGCCACAGTACCAATACAAGCAGTGGGACCGGTCCCAAAACGAGTAGGACAGGGCAGGTGCATGGGCACACGGCCGAGGGCAAAGGACCGGGTGTGGACAGCGGTGGGGTGGCTGAGCGAATTGCCCCTGGACTGGGAAAACCCGAGATAACGGGTGGTACGGGAAAGGGGGTAGGAGCACATGGTAGTAGCGGCAAGGATACGACCGACAAGCAGCCCAACCCTGGCCACAGCTCAGCGAGTATGGGCCAGATGGAGGCGGGGGGTGCGAGAGACAGAGACAGGGACAGAGATAGAGATAGAGATAGAGATAGAGATAGAGATAGAGATAGAGACAGGGAGAAGGAAGTGCATACGGACAACAGAGAAAAGACGGCCAATGAGGAGAGTACTGAAGGGCTGAGTGCTGGGCCACAGACTGTGCGATCGCCTCCGACCACCGCGCAGAGGCTGCAGGCCATACCCCACAAGTGAGTGTGTTTGGGTGTGTACTTGTCCACAAATGAACCCTAAACCCTAAACCAGTTATTCCTGAAAGTGTCTGCTGAGTGTATGGTGTGTGTATGCAGACATGTGGCATACCGTGTGGGCGTGTGGGCATGCACGAGCGCGTTTGTGTATCTGTGTTTGGGTGAGCGAGTTCTCCTGGATAGGTGCACATATGTACACGTGTGCATGGGTGCACATGTTGTATGTGTGTATGCACACGCACACACACACACACACACACGGAGACACAGATACTAACACACACACACACATACACACACACACACACACACACACACACACACACACACACACACATATATATATATATATATATATATATATATATATATATATATATATATATATATATATATATATATATATATATATATATATATATATATATATATATATATACATATACTTACATATGTATTTGTATACATTATCTCGTACCTACACTCACGTATCATGAACGCCCCTTTTGCTGTATCGTCTAACCAGAGTGAGTATCTTCAAACCAACACTGGATTTGTTGTTACGGACACCAGCCGATGCCATGACCGAAGTGGGCGCGTTTCCAATGCGACCATGCTAGTCTATCTGTCAGCTGACTGTGCCACTCCCACTATCAACGACAGCCGATGCCCAACACCAGACGATTCATTAGGTATTGGTGCTCTCATCTTTATCATCATGTGTGGTATACATATATATATATATATATATATGTAATATATATATATATATATATATATATATATATATATATATATATATATATATATATATATATATATATATATATATATATATATATGTATATATATATATATATATATATATATATATACATATATATATATATATATATGTATACATATATACATGTATATATATATATATATATATATATAATAATTGGCCAATGTATATATATAGCCATATATTATATTACATATATAATAATATATATACATAATAATATGTATATATACATAATATATAATGGCGATACATATTATTATATAATAACAATATATATATATATATAACATATATATGTACATGTATTACATGTTTGCATGTATAATGTACAATATTATAATACATAATAATTACGCATGTGCTATGGCTGCATATGCCTACATACATACAATGCCACATGCGTATGAACACACATCACATACATATAATGTACATATATATAATAACATATATATATATACATATATATACATATATATATGTAAAACATAATATATATATATATATATATATATATATACAATATATATATATATATATACATATATATATATATATATATATATATATATACATATATATATATATATATATATATATATATATATATATATATATATATATATATATATATATATATATATACATATATATATACCTATACCTCATGCTCATTCATATATATATACCGTATATGCACACTCACACGTTCAACTCCCCATTATACATTTATAAATAAGGTGTCCATGCCACTGACGTGTTCGATCGGTCACTGTTGCTGCGTCCGTCGAGCGGCACGACATCGAAGCCAAGAAGCAGTTCGGCACTAGGTGCGTCGTCATGGCAACACACAATGACTGCGGGCGAGCTCTTGTCATTTACTAAGGTGCCACTGGTGATGGTTATCGATAGCCCCGGCGCCTATAATTTCAAGGTATGGGTTGGTTGATGATATACACATGGCGGGTTTTAACGCGTTAATACGTATAGTTAACCTTACATCTCAGCTGTATGGACATGCTTGCGTACGGAGTGTGGGTTGGTGTCTACGGCGAAGAGTGTGAGGGCAATGCTTCAACGCAAACACATATGGGTATGTATGTGGCTGTAGATGAGTTCCTGTTATTGATAGCCCCGGCGCGTACTGTTTCCAGGTAGGGGCAGCAGTGTAGGTATATATAGGAGATACTACTTCCAAATCGATAAAAAGTGTGTGTATGATGATATATATATATATATATATATATATATATATATATATATATATATATATATATTTACATCACACACACACACACACACATACAATATATCTATATATACGTATGTATTTATATATGTACATATTTATGTATGTATGTTTGTCTGTATGTATGCATCATTTACACATTTTCTTTTATAGGTTGTATAGTTATTAGCATTGTGCTGGCTTCAATACAGTTGGTCTATGTGGTGCACACATATATGGAATGCCCCATGACTGTCCTTGTGTTCGCAACTTTCTTATACTTGCATATTTTGTGAACTTGTGCATGCATATGCACATGCGTGTGTATACATGTAAGAGTAGTACACAAGTAAGTACGAGTATAAGTACACGTTTACACGTACAATCTTGAAAAACCTGTGTTCTAAATATCCAAGTATAATAGATGAGTGCTTGTATTCATTAGTATATACTTTTAATCGATGAGAGTGTGTTCCGATTGATAATCAAGTATAATTGGAGCGTTCTTGTAGTCGTAGATATATAAGTGTAATCGATGAATGTGCGTTTTATAGTATGTGCATCAACGTATTGTGACCCATTGACTTCTTCCTTTGCAGCAATTACGAGCCAATAGATTTGGACCGCCGATGGTGTGCCTGATGTCACCCAAACAAGTGCCGTTCAAAAGTACGTTATTTGCAATGGTTTAGATTGTTTAAAATGGGTTAAGTAAGTTATATACATTGGTTTAAGAAAGTTATTTAAAATAGGCTAAGTAAGTTATGTACCATGGTTTACGAAAGTTTTTTACAATGGGTTAAGTACGTTATGTACAATGAATTAAGAAATTTATCTAAAATGGGTTATGATATGTACAATGGTTTACGAAAGTTGTTTACAATGGTTTAAGTATGTTATCCACAATAACTTAGGCAATTTTTTTGCAATGATTTATGCAAGTACTGGCAATGCTTGCTGCATGAACCTATATAGAATGAACTACATATACACCAGGCGTACAGTGAGTATCAACATAGGGTGGTGTATGTTGTATGTGCACAGCATTTAGTCCTAATCTTATGGGGTGTACATATTAGTAGTGGGCATGTATACCACATCCAAGACGGGCATGATTGGTCTGTAGCGGGGACTGATTTTCGTCCCTTCCTACTTTATAGATACACAAACGTATTCGTGTATGTATATAGACACCCCAACACTACATACGGATGTCATTTGTTTGCTTCATTACATCATTATTGTGTGCCTTAGGGTGTTGTCTGTCTGTTCCAGTCGTGTGCTGATATAGTAGGTACTCTACTACCTGTTAGAAAAGCGGGATGGTGTTATATATGTATACCTATGTATGTATATATGCAAGTACACCTTAAGGAGGATAAGGGTATATATATATATATATATATATATATATGTATATATGTACGTATATATGCAAGTACATCAGGTACACATATATACATATGTAAGTATATATGCGAGCACAACAGTCACTTATATATACAGATGTATCACCAGGTACATATATAAACATACGTATGTATATAAGCTACATCAGGCAACATATATATATACATATGTATGTATATATACAAGTACACCAGGTACATATATATATATATATATATATACATATATATATATATATATATATACGGATGTATATATGCAAGTACAACAGTCACTTATATGTACAGATGTATGTATATATGCACGTACACCAGGTACATATATATACATATGTATGTATATATACCAGTACACAATGAGGTGTTTAGGTCATAGGGCTTTATATGCCCTATTTGATAGTACACATGCACCGCTAACGGTACACACAAGCATATGAAGCGAGTGTTGTACCAAACTGTACCGATGATCCGCTGCATATTACGTTAACCGTCACGCCGTGTTCTTTGGGTCTCTTGTATAGTGTATGCTTGTTCAGAATGGAAAGCGGATGAGGACGCACGAGTTTGTTTATGCATACAAGAACATATATTGCCGCCAATGGCAGGTTACCTGAGCCGAGCGGATACGTTATTTGTATTGATATCAGCAAGCTGATTAATTCCGTTTGTACTCATCTGTGCAGTTGATCCGCGGATGGGGTCGATCTTCACGCTATTCCTGTCGTGTCCCATCAGAGCTATGGCGG
>LUCW03000661.1:0-17500 GCA_001586965.3 Sphaeroforma sirkka
TACAGGCTAGTTTCCAATAAACACTAACTGCGTTGGAGTTGATACTGACGGCGACAATTGCCTTATGGTTACTGTCGCCTTCATCTATATATTTGACACTACTTCTCTCTTTACAGTTTTAAGTCTATATTTGACACTACTTTTACAGTACCTAAGTTGCTTACACACTCATCTAATCGCAAAGATCAAGCTTTTATGTACGCATACTACTGGCTTACATTGAGTAAGTCTTTAGTTTACAACCTTCCACCAAGTTCTATGTATAATATGTTCGTTCCAAAAACCACCATCATACACACACACAAGCCCACTCGCGCACTCAGCATCACACGTCACGCAAACTCAGTCACACGTCACGTATGACTCATTGTCATACGTCACATGGACACAGTGTCATGCATCACATTGACTCAGTGTCACACATGTCACACACCAATTACAATTACAATTACAATTACAATATATATATATATTTACAATTACAATTACAATTACAATATATATATATATATTTACAACTACAATTACAATATATATATAAATAATTACAATAATTATATAATTATATAATTACAAAAATATATTTACACATATACATATACATGAACATGAGCATGAACATAAACATACATATATATATATATGGCACTTTCGAGGGGCCAGTTGACGCCTTTAGAATATAGATGAAATTCATCCTGTGGGTTTTTTTTACCTATGCCATCTGTCCTACAGAGGATTGATCTCTCTACTATGCGCTTTGTTTATATAACACTATGGAGGGTCGATCTATAGCAATTGTTTTCCAAAGAGAAATGTATGTCGTAATGCTACAACAATGCCAATGATTTCTACAATGTTTAATCCCGGAGTGACCTAACTACGCTACCATTTCCAGGCGGGTCTTCCCTTGCCTCAGCTGTGTAATATTGATTTTCGCTCTCTTCCCATTGGTTTCTGTCCTGTTGACATGGATCTGCGAACATACGTACAATGTGAGAAAGTGAGTGTGTCGCACGCAGTGGGTTCACACAGTTGTATACAACAACTTCGACAAAGCCAGATACCATACACAACTATAAACACTTGTCCTGTTGACATGAATCTTGCGAACATATGCACAATGTGGGAACAGAAGTGAGTCACACGCAGCGGGTTTATTAAGATATAAAAGTACTTTATGGCAACTCCGACAAGCCAGACACCATCCACACCCCTTGTAAACATTCTTAATAGAATAGATACATGCGCAATATAGATTCATATTTGAAAGCACCGACGATGTAAACGCAATCGACATAAAGAGTAGTACACGAATACGCTCCGAATCTTAATTGGAAAAAGAATATTGAACAAGAATGCAGATATTCAGGCTTGTGTCGAACTTCCAAAGTGTGAAATATGGAATCTTTGTCGAACAGCACGAGTCCTACTACAGCTGAACACACATGGATACTTCATATCAATTTGCCACCGCTCAATACTTTGCTATCTGATATATCATCAACATAGGGCAGGGACTCGGACCTCTGTGCATGCATCGGACTGTGCTACGCTATCGCAATATACCAACAGATTCTATAAATGTATGCATTGACATTCATACGATATATGTATGTATGTATGTATACATACGCACGAAGCTCGAACACACGATGATAGACAGCAAACCAGTGCGCGTACGTATACGAGACCCACGACTATACCTCGGTTTGATTTATATCTGTCAGCACGGCGTTGTATGAAACGTCCTTTATCGTGACTCTGACCACCGCACCCTTCGGATATGTAATACCACTGTACGTGAGCTCTCCCCTTTCCACAGACACATCCACCCCCCCGCCACCCTGTCCTTTGTTTGTTCTGTGGAGTATCCACCAACCAGAACGAATATAAAGCTAGAACGCATGATTCTAATTGGACGACTAAGTGAGGTCTGTCAGTTGCCACACTTCATCTCCACTTGGAGCCTTCCAATGCTCAACAATTATACAGACACTCATGCTTCGGATTATAGAAGAAACGGGGTATTCAAATGCATACAAAGACACATCTGACAGCACTACCAAGCAACCCACATAGAACTCTGTATCCATCGATAGATAGGACCAAAGCAACAGACCGAGGCCAGAGACTAATCTACTTAAGAGACCCACCGTTTCTAACTATGAATCCAACCTCATAGCATTGAAAGATTAAACAGTCTGCGTGTCTCAGGTCAACTAGCGCATGCTCGTGTGAGTATGTCACTGGTTGCACATGTACACGTGGTTGGTGCTTTTTGCCGTACTGCTTGTCTCAATCTAAATGAAGCCGCGAACAAGCCAGAACATTCTAAAACTCTAAAACCCTAAAGCATGCGCGATGGATCATATAGACACACACCACATGCAGCAAGGAGTGCAATGGTGAGATGTAATACACTTGAAGTACAGTAGACAGTCAATGTCCCAGTGGCTCTGGTGGCTAAGGTATACATGGAAACCGCTTGCAGCTAAGGATAGCCCTACACCAGTGCGCGTGTGCGTGTGTTGAATACAGAACACACACGGACTTATAGGGTATATGCACAGGAACACGCCACAACTACAAGCACATGCATATGAGAAGCAACGCCCCCCATCTCCGAGCACATAACACTCGTACTACCGGGACTACCAGGAGAGAAGTGAGGCGCATGCTATAATCCTGTATATCTCCTGCAGTTCACATACAACCCACGCATGGTACCAAGAAGCACACACAAATACACGCGCACTTCACACCCTAAAAACCTCATAGAAACAAACGTCACTTACTTTTCTTACTTCCGGTCGATGCTTTGAGGGCCCGTTTGATGGCGAGTATGTCTTCGGTGATTTCCGCTTCTGTGAGTTCGTAGACCACATACGGCCACTGCACTATCGCCAGTCGTCTCCTCTTGTGATCTGCGCAACCAGACACAGACATTGGATAGGGTGTTAGCGTAGTGTATAGAGAGATTATACATACGTTTATATCGAGCGGATGGGACATGTAGGTATATATGCACAGACATATACAAATAGTAGGCGGCGCAAGGGACCCGGTGAAAATGAGATGTGCAGGTATATATGTACAAACATGTATGAGCAGTGGGAAGTGTAAAATAGTGCATCACACATGATCTCTGGTTAGTTCTAATAGAGACTACTTGAGATCACATTGTACGTACAGAACAAATTTTTTTTTGGGAACAAGTGTATAATTTGGTGGAAGTATTGAGACACACTCGATGACAAACTACACCTACTGATATGGATGTATATGCAGCTCTATGTATTTATATATACAATACAATACGCCACAATACAATGCATGGCAATACGGTACAATACGCCACAATACAATACATGGCAATACGGTACAATCACACACACACACACACACACACGCATATATATATATATATATATACATATATATGAATCTGAAGAACACAAATTGCACTTGCATACATTCGCACAAAATTATATAGCATATCACACACAAGCACAGTGTTTATCATATATAAGCAGTACACACAAGTACAAAAACATACATGTCTAATATCGTGAGCAATTTTTGAGATGTATACATACGACCTTATTGAGATATGAATCTAAAGCTTCAAATGGATATCGTTGTAGGGTTTACCCACAACCACACACAGAAAAAACATCAATATCAATACCAATATCACCATATCACAATATACCATATATATATAAAAACATAAACATATATATGTTCATACATACATACATACATACAATATATATATATATATATACATACATATATACATATAGATAATATATTATACACAGGCGTGCCAGAGTATACAACCGACCCCCCCACTTACTGGGTCCCTTGTTCTTCTTCTCCAGTTTTTGTTTCCCCACTCTGCGGTTGTGTGCAATTATCTCCGCCTCAATCGCAGCGTTCTGTGTGTGTTCTGCCTCCAGTTTCCTTTTGCGGCTTTCTAATTTATTGACGCGGGCCTTGTACAGTTTTTTCCTCGTGAGCTGTACATGTGGATGTGCATACAATTGTTTTGAAGTTGAAAGAACGCTGACATACACACACACACACAATTGAGATAGTATGCCTCACATGCTCGAGCCTGATACAGCTACTGCCCCGTAAGCTGAGTTCGAGTTCGCGATAGTGTGCGTATACACACACACATGCAGTCGTTGAGTAGTAGTTGTGTACAAACAATACTGTAAACATAACATCAGCCATCAATATTAGAATCGCGCACTTCGGCGGGCGCATTACGGGCGCTTATACACACACACACACACACACACACACATATATATATAAATAGGATCAAAATTTATAATGATAGTAGGAACACGGACCAATGGATTGGATGCTGTGATACGATATGTCTTCCCACAGATTTATGCGTATGACATGACGCTTACACACACACCTTATATTCATTCTCGCACGTCCGCTTTTCAAAGGCGACCATGTGTGCAATGGACTGTAACCTGTAGTCTCTGCTTATCTCCGCTACTTTGTCGGTTGCTTCCTTGTCTTTCTGCAGCTGAGCTACCTTTTGCACATACACATCGAGCGTTCCTGCCTCTAACAGTCCGATGTCGTTCTCTATTTGTTCTAATTTTTGTTTGTATTTTCTGTACCAAAAGTGGGTGAAATACGAGAGTAGGTGAGTATTTACTACATGTGATTGTATATGTACATGTATATGTACATATGCATATACATATGCATATATATTCATATTTACATATACATACATACATACATACATACATATATACATTCATACACACACACAAACACACTTATATATATATATCTCAATGGATAAATATACACAGGCTCAGAATTCAATAAAAGAGTGTTCGTAAGTGCATACTTGGTGGAAAGGAGGAATTAGTGTATGTATCTAGCACAGGGGAAAACCCTAAACCCTAAAATCCAGAGACGAATCACAATCTGAAGAACACCCAGGCCGACCTCGCCCCAAATAAAGCCCAACTACAAACAATATATATGACTTACAGGTTCTTAAGTTGTGAGAATTCCTCCTCAATTTCATACATGTTCTGTACAATGACTTGGCTCTCCACCTCCGAATCTGAAGTGCAAAAGAAAATATTACGAGTATATGATCAGTTAAACCATGTGACGGGGGTTGTCTACCAGGCCAATGCAACAGAGAACATACCATATCATCGAAGGATAGGTGCGCACTCAGTGCTTATAACTTTAAAGCGACCACAAACTTTTATATAATACTAAAATATGATACCCAAGTACCAAAGTAGCTGTATATGAGAAGCCGGTGAGGCAAGCGCCTCAAACCACAAGGCATTGTACTATCACGGAATGGCTACAAAGCCGTGTATGCCAGGATAAGAACTTCGAGATTAAACCCAATCGGCATGTACGCATGGGTGTTTGTATGCGTTCTTTTAAAAAAAAAAAGTATTCTCATGTGGGTGTCCCAAAAAAAAGGGCAGAACAAAGCCCAAAAAATAGGACAGGACATTCTACAATTTTAGAGGGGCTCAAAAAAGGTGCGAGCCAAGCAAGCCATTGATCCCCCGATATCAATGTACTATATTTCTAGAAGCAAAAGCATGTGCGTACATGTAGACGTGCAAGCAGCACTTCACAAATCTTCACGAATCGTGGTTGCTCGTCTGCTCGGTTTCATACACCACACAGTTCATAAACAAGATGCTTGCGTTTGTTTTTGGTCCCAACAATGGCGCAATTAGGGGAGCACGAAACACATCGTTGCTGTATTGCATGGAGTGGGGTGATCCATAACAACAAGGATAGTGTAAGTGTACTATTCCTCACGTACTGAGTGTTGCCTCTAATACAGTGGTGAGAGAAATGAAAGCATATAAACGTTCACATACCTTGGTCGAATTCCATATCCCCGGTTTGTAGATGCGTCATGGTGATTGTTGACATCGCGTGTTGTGTGTACTGGTAGCGTCTTTCAAAATTTGCTGACGCTGTGGGTATCTATTTCGGTACGCTCAACACGGCTATGTGTGTGATTCAAGGTGCTGGGGAAGCAGTGTAATGTGTACAAGTCTGTGATTGTGGCGGCGTGTTGGCAGGCACCGCTCGTTCTAGTCAAGGATGCAACTTCGTGCGTACTGTTTCGCTCACCTATTGATATGTGTATTCATTATCTGGTATGCACAAAATACCCGGTACAACCGGATGTTGGACAGTAAAGAATGCTCGCCAGGTCTAGGCTGAAGTCACTGAGTTGTGGGTGAGTACACAGTGTATCCTATATGAACTCTGAGATTTATCTCACTGGAAAATACTTCCCGATATATTAAGAGATGCAACCATGGATGTGATTGCAGATATCACAGACGCAAACTGTGCTGTTCTTGAATAGCAGACAATTTTCGAACCTTCAATTCTGGCAATACTTTGGTAGCGATTTGAATCACCACTGTAATCTATAGTAACGTAGGCCAAATTAAACGCGTCTTCAATAGCACACTAATCTATTCATTAAAAGTAGGTCTAATAGTATTGTCCCAGAATTGATTGTGCCGAGATCCTACAATCTGAGGAGATTAATTAGACTTGTGGTTGAACTGCAAATGTCGTTGTATAGTACTGTTAAGCTAGGTGTAGTGGTAGGCGGATCCTCACTTTGAAGTTGTTTAGTATTCGAACCACGATGGAATTGGGACCTTGGAATATCTGTATGAATATTATAGTCATATAAATTATTCTACTGATGGATGCAGATATTCACAGCTACAGGTATGATGAATGATCACTACGAGCGCGACACAGGGATTGTCATACCATTATTTACACAAGCACAGCACAAACAGAGAAATCCCATCCCATCACATCACTCATTACAACCCAAAAGCATTTGACGTAAATATTTTGAAATTTGTTGAGATTTTCGGATTTCGAAATTAGGACAGTCTCACACAATCACAAAATTGGGACTTCAGATTTGTCAGCCGAAGACAAAACGATGAGCAATTTAACGGCATTCACCAATGAACTGCAGGTATCAATTTTGAGCATGGGGACGGAGAAGTAGTAGACAACTAAAGAGGACTACTCTTTCTCCGGTCATCGATAAATACTAGTTCTGGTTGGTGATTCATGATGGTGTCCATCGTCCACGTCCGGACGTACTAACTTTCCACAAAATATATTTTAACTCTTTACATATTTCACCACGAATATCACAGATTCACAGTAACTACACTACTGTGACGACAGTGACGCTGCGGCTGTGACCACAAATATCATGGGCATTGGGCAATTAGACAATAACTTTATTTAGGCGCGCGATTTTTCTTTACTCCCTTTGAGGTAGGGCTTTATGCTGGCGTGGTTGAAGGCTTGTGGTTGACTGGTCAGTGCTTGTGTTGACTGGTCAGTGGTCGCCTAACCTGTAGTTGAGTTTTCAAATTTGGTGTCCAATATAAATATTTACTACAATTTTCTGGACCTGCTTCAGTTTGACTGTCGTACAGTTGTACATACTCAAATATATGCATAGGTATATTTGCGTTAATCTCGATCTATCCCTAATCAAACATTCAGGACTAAACCGAAGTAAACGTTGTAGAATGTAGAATGTATTGATTTTAGAATGATACGTTACCCGGTAAAACTCCAAGTAAGACTGTGTAATATAGTCGGCTATAATGTGAAGATAGGAGGTATAAACGTGGACTGCAAATAATATGTATGGCAATAAATTGTGGCCGTCCTGGTTTTCAAACCGTGTCCTGCTGACTATATAACACAAATATCGTTTCGTATGGCACAGCGTTCAGGCAGGGTGTAAAACAACTGTGGTGAGGTAAACACTCGAATAGATCCAACTGGGATCACAATCGTGTGTACTGGTGCATTGTATGAGACAATAGGACGCACCCATGTACAAGTTCATGGATTTTTTTTTACAACGTACCTTACACAGAGAATGATTATACTGAAATTTCATTCGGAGCATGATTTTAACTTCTATGTCTCAGGCAGATGTTTAGCTGCCTGGGTGACCAATCTGAAATTGCTTTGCTGCATTTATGTGCAAGGCAATGCCTATTTACTTATAAAACGTTCAACCCCACTAAAAAGGAATTTACATTTTAAATATCTCAACAGAAACCATATCTACAGAATATAGCGGGCTTAGTAGTAAAATACATATTCCATACACAAAGCAATTAGCTATACTTCGCGTCATCCGTTCCGTAGCGTGTTATATTCATCATATTTATGGTATACCGTACAAGTTTATGACATTTCGTCGGAGCGAAGAGTCATACTTTTACGCTTGAAAGAATATTATGCACGAGAGATACAAAATCAAGCAAGAAATAAAGCGTTCAGTCATGCTGTTATACCGTGCTGTTCTGTAGACAGTACACGTTACTGATGCTGGCAGAGGTGTGCGATAATGCGTTTTGTGAAAATGTTTGAGTTGGTTTTAAAAAAAACAGACAAACAGAAAACAAAAAACAATCAAACAAACGCATATTTAAAAAAAAAAAAAAAAAACTGGCGAGTGGTGACTAAAATAGTGGTGAGTGGTGTCACTGGTGAGTGTTGTTTGTCAGGTGTCAGTTGACTTGTCAGTAGTGACACTAACGCATACAAATATAAATACGCTTACGCTGCAACTCGAGTGTCATGACTCATGAGTAGATTGACGTTTTGACATTGCTTGGAAAACACGACTGTCTTGGAGAAATTAAAAAAAAAAAAAAACGGTTTTTTATGTATTTCATGGGTTCATGTGGGTGGCATTTCCGTGGCTGCGTGGCAGCCTTGGCGGCGACCAGGCTGGCAGAGTGGTGGTGCAAACTGCAAACTCAAGAGGTGGATGTTTCAATTGGAGGCGATTGACGCAATATCTTTTATAGGGTTGAGGAATCGAGTCTCGATTCTCGCAGACTGCGAGCCTGCGAGGCAGAGAGTTGAACAAGAATCGTCGGGATTTTGCACGGCCCGCTGGAATCTGGATAGCGTCTCGGGCAAAATTTAGCAGAGACCCAAATCCAGCGAGTCGTGGATTTTGACTGGTATACTGGTAACTGTCCCCAACTTTCGGTTCGGCTTTTCTATTTATAGTTTTTATATATCAATCAATAAAATCGGAAGTATCACCTGTTTATCGAATTCTGAACTCCGCTCGAGGATTCGATCCACAAGAAGAATAATTAATCTAGAATATACGTAAAAATATGTAGTGCGTTTTCTCTTGCGAATTATGCCACACAATAAGATTTTTCGATGTTCGTTTGTCTACGTATTCCTTTTTCTTTTCGTTGGATCACCCAACGTTCGCGTATTTTTAAAAATATCTCACTTTATATATTTATATCTCCACCGGATCAGCAGTTCAGCACGCTGGTTTTTTCACAGCTGATTGATACTGCACGCACACAGGTGCATCGCCTGCTGTACTACTGTAAATAGAGTGTATTTAGACCTCTGTAGTGTTTAGACTAATAGTGAGAAGTCTGTCGACTGTTCCTAGCCCATCAGAATCAGTATATTTTTAAAAATGGCCATGTACGCATATTTCCAATTTTTAATTGATAATTTAAAAAAAACAAGTGTACCTATAAAAAGCAGCCTTTTTAGTAAAAAAAACGGGTTTTGCAAGGCAACACCCATAGGCTGCTGGGCAATGTGGGCAACAGCAAGATCAATGATGCCACGAGTCCAGGATCCAATTTGCGAAAAAACCAAAAAATACCAAAATAGACCCTCGATCTTTTGTAAATGTAATAACTCAATACTATGCACAGCCTGCGTAGCCTGTAGTTTTAGTCGCATATGCGCATATGATACGGACGCGCGAGCGGAATAGGCTTTACAGTTAAATACTTTGGTAGGAAAGCGTGCGCAAACTGTTACTGTGTAGAGTGCAATAGAAGTAAGCTAGTGGCCAGAACGCACGAGTAACAACCTTGGTACTGCTCACCTGTGTATAGCTAGCTCCGCCTCACCGTTTGCATATTAGAAATTTCACTCACTACTGTTATAGGAACACACGACCGTTTGCTTCCTCCTACCAAGAACAACATCTTTTATAATTCACCGTCATGCGTTCAACTAGCAATTTGCCTCAGCAGTTGAAGGGGCTTCGCAACGCCTTCCAACGACCTGTCGTCCAGAATTCGTCTGCTAAATTGAGCACGAGTGCGTCGCAGGGATTGAGTGTAGCATGCGCACCACAGAACACGTCAGCTCACTGCGTGCGTGCCATTGCAACGTCGGAAACAATCGGACGAAGGTTCTCTACTAGCTCGATATCTAATGCATCCGTGCAAGCAGGAGTGCACAATACATACATCAACTGGGTACTGGACAGCCTAAAGTCCTGGCTTCCTTTGGGAACGTCGGGTTTGTTTGCACGCAAAGGTTCTAATGATGGCGACAGTAGCCCCGCCAACGGAGGGCATAACAGTCCTCCGCTGCCAGAGCTGTCGGTCAGAAGAAGGAATACTGCAGAGGCTTATACCGAACCTGACTGGCAATATCTCACCGCCCAACAACTGTGCGACGCATCGGGCGAGAACGCACAACCTATTATTTTCTCACGTGAGAATGTAAGCGAGTACTATAGACAACGCAGCGCGCAAAGTAGAAGCGACAATTTGAATGCCCACTCCTCACACCGCATGTCACACTCTTTGGGTTATGTGATCACACATAATGTGTTCACAAGTGTATGCACGTACTTGTTCAATCCCGTCAAGAGGCTTAGTATCAGTGCTGTAGAGAGCACTCATGACACGCTTACGCACGCCCTGACATCCAGCTATTCGACCTACTACTCGGCTGAGAACCTTCAGACATCCGAACAGGTATGTGGAGCCTATGTGTAGCATATGTGTAGCCTATGTGTGGGAGAAACCACAATATCTAGTATATGTGGGAAGATTGAGCTATCGACTTAAGAGATTGTTGTGTGGTGTGCTTTGTTATACAACTCCTAGGAATACTGTTGCGCTGCAGTATGTTGCTCTCAATAGAACAGGTTGTTTAGTCTTTACATATGAGTTTGCTTGATTTCTAGCTTCTAATCCTTGTCGATTTTCAAGTGTTGGTATGCTGCTAGCATGGCGCGCGAGGCGAGTTGAGTTAGAGTCTTCGGCGTTTAAAGTGTGTACGGTAGTCAATTGATGCGCATTTTGTTCTTGTTTACGGGCCTATTGCTCGTTACGCCTGTGCGTATGTAGAGTTATGTGACAGCATTGACTACTGTCGGGATGGCTTAACGTTGGAGTGTCTCTGATTTGCATACATAGTACGTACTGGGGGTGATTGATAACTCTCGTGTCATCATACTAGAGTGCTATGTGTTCTGTGTGAAGCTTGCAAGTGCGAAATCTGGGGAGTAGGGGGCGTATGTGGGTCGGGTTGCTACATCCGAGTCCTAGCGTATCAGATGGTGTCTCTGTGTTGGTATGTATTGGTTGGTCATGCTTGTTGTGGGTGCACGTGGTTCAGTCTGTGGCAATCCTCTCATTGCATAACACAAGGACCAGTATATTAGCCTTGCGGTAGAGTAGTGCTGTGGCGTTTCACATAACCACTAGCTTTACGCCTGTAGGATAGCACATACCGCTTGTGCGTCATTGTTTCATTCGCATTGGATGGTGTTCGTGGTAGTGTTACAGGCTGTCTACGAGGGTACGATATCCTTGATAAACGCATCACATGTCATAACGTAATTATCCCTTGATCGTATACAACAACTCCTGTCCCCCCACAAATACTCATCATATCCGTTTCTCTGCACAGACTAATTGGGTGATGAATGGGCTTTCCATCGCTGGCATGATCGCTGCTGTGGACGTTATGTTGCTGGGTTTGGGATACGTTTTGTTCTGAACTTTACAGCATTAGACTTGCGGGTGGGGGAGACTACTCTCTCTCGCCCGTCCCTGGCCAGGGAAGGTTTATGTGATACCATACTCGTCGTAGTTGGCGTTCAATGTGATGCGCCCTGTAGTGTGCTGGTAGCGGTGCCTGTCATTCCATGCGCGGCAAATGATACCCGCGAGACTAGGGATTTGGGGGTTTAAAACCCTACACTCAAGTGGCATGACCTATCACAGATTGTATGATAATCTACCTGCGAGTACTGAGTTTAATGAGTGTGTTCCTGATTGTCGCCTGTGTAGTAATCGCATGCCACAGTCATATCGTCATGCAGACGAGTGGAGGTAGTGTCTATGTGTATGAAGCCATTCATGGGGTAGCGAGATGGCCTGAAGGTCAAATTAAGGGGCTATTTAGTTTGTTGAGAGGAGGACGGTTGTCCCACATGCCGCTGCCCATGAATACCGGGACACATATCAATACCGGTACAATGACTTGGGTCAGTTATCATCGTCCGTCACACACATATTCGTATGGTGCTTCACACGACCACACACACCGCGTGGTCTTGGGTATAGCTTTTGACAGACTGGCAATGCGAGCGCCGCTGTTTAACGCATTGCACAGAGGTCTGCGTAGAGAAGGCACGTGCGCACAGTGCCATTAACGCGTTTGCGGTTGTGACTGACTCTGACTCTGATTCTGTCGGTCGTGTTGGGTGGGGATGGGTTCACGCACGGAGATATGACGGTGCCTGATATGCACAGGACTGAGTTGCACTGTGTTATAACTTTCGGAAACACGAACTAATCTCTATATAGACGCCATACGATGGAGGATGTGTCGCGTATGAGACCGTATAGTCTGCAGGACATGACTGCTAAACCCCCTGTAGTAGTTACACACCACACATAGCGAGCTTATCAGTATACAGTAGTAGCATATCTGAGGGTTGAACACATAATGATAGAAAACTCAGAAGGATAAGTAAAAAACCAACGCAAAAAAACCCCCCGGTCTCAAAATTGCAGTTGTTGAATGCTGATCGCCAGATCGCATCTAGATGCTATTTTTAGCCTTTTTTTTTAACTATAGTTTTTCTTGTCATTATGTTTTAGTCGTTAGGAGTACTTTTTGATTTGCACCCGGTTCATACCAACTGGGGATGTTCTGCACTGGCTATTATGTTTGTAATTTGAAACTTTTCGAATGTTGTGTTAGCAAAAGTGCTTTTGTTTAAGACCATTGAGTTATCATTTCAGGTGCCTATGCATTGTGCCAATGTATATAACATAAGAGGATTTACTCGGGTTGTGTCAGCGATTTCTGAGTCATGAATGATAGACAGGTGCAGGCGCACACACCACTACACACATAAACCTTTAAACCTTTGCAATTACCTCATATATATATCACACACACACACACATCACACACATATATATATATATATATATATATATATATATATATATATATATATATATAATATATGTATATATATATATATGTATGTGTATATATATATATGTGTGTATATACATATATATATATATATATATATATATATATATATGTGTGTGTATATATATATAATATATATGTATATATATATATAATAACATATATACATATATAATAACAATAACAATAATAACATCAACAACAACACACACGTCATCATCAACACACACAACACACACACACACGCACGCACATCAACGCACGCATCGCACATCATGTACATCATGTATATTACATATATAATATTGCACATATAATATATATATAGCATATCATATATATGTATATGTATGCAATATATATATATATATACATGTTTAAAGTCCATGTTCTAACATGCCTGTAACAAGTGTATATGCATAATAATGTATATGATTTATATATGCGGTGCATGCGTATGCAATATGGTAATATATATGATAATCCATCATGCTATTATACATATGTATATATATAATATATATATAATAATATGTATACAATAATAATATATGCATATGTATATATGGTATATGTTATATATATAATATACACCAATATATATTATTATATATAATATATTATGTGTATATATAATAATAATATATATATAAGCAATAATAATATATATATATTATTATATAATATAATATTATTATAATACAATATACATAATATAACATATATAATAATATACATACATACATATACGTGCAACAAATACATACATATACAACATAATACATACACGTACATCAGACGCACATCAGCGCATCATCAACCAATGTTTATTGCATGTTTTTTCCATTAATATGTATATACATATTAATAATATATAATAATAATATATTATAATAATATTATAATAATAATACCGTATATATATAATAATAATAATGCTTAATATTACATACAATGCACGCATGCGCGCACACGCATGTAACATCACATCATCATCACGTCATCACATCAATATATGCGTATTATTGTATTGCATGTATACATATTATATTTATTATATATATATAAAATCATATATATATATACTATATACACAATGCGCACACACAACAACATGTAATGTTTGTATGTTTTCACGTGTATACAAAAATATATACTAGTGTATGTATTATAATTACATAATAATGTATTATGTATTATATAACATACATAACATTATGCGTACGACATGTATGTATGTATATATATATGTATAATATTAAACCAATATAATATATATGTACATACAATAATAATAATAATACATATATATATATAATAGATATAATGTATGTATGCTACATTACATATATACATAATATGTACATATAATTCATCATACATGTAATATAGCATGTATATATTATACATATTAATACATATGCATTGTTATTTTTCATCTATATCCATCCATATCCATAGCCATATATACATATGTTAATAATATACATAATAACATATAATGTATAATATTATTAATAATAACTAATAATATGCATAACATCATATACATAATACCATCATCATGCCACATACACATGCATGCATGCATATGCATACATAATATTAATAATATGTACGTATTATTAGCCATATATACATACGTCAACATACATACACAGTACAATATGGTGTATAATATGGATACATAATATTATATAATATATTATATATTATACATACATATTATATATATACATATATACATATATATATATATATTCATATATTCATACATATATATATATATATATGCATATATTTATTTATATCCATCTGTCATATATATATATATATATATATATATATATATATATATATATATATATATATATATATATATACACACACATATATATATATTTACAGTATATATACATATACATGTGTATAGATGCATGTATATATGTCTAAATTTATTGACATATATCTACAGATTTAAAGACGTAAGTGCATATTGTTGGTATTTCTTTTGTATCTAAGTTGTCATATATGGGTTATTTGTACGTGTATGTAGGTAGACATTTGATTTACGCAAATGTTTGTAAAAATTATTCAACAGGGTTTTTATCAATATCCTCGGTATTTCATGCTACAAATGTGTATCATGTTACACGGAAGTCGATCCACTTGAGAGTCTGCTTTATCATCAATTATACTTGTTCTCACCGAGACAGGCTTTGCATCAAGCGCATGTCTTGGGCTATTGTCCTGGTGCTAATACTGGTTCCAATATTGGTCTTATATTAACAGTTTATGAGATATCTTGATACGTCCATTAACTATAGTGTGAGTGTGACTGCAGCATATCGTGCACAGAAGTACGTTGACAGAGGTGGCTGTGGTATTGCTATAGGTAGTGTTTATTAGACAGGTCTATGCAGTTCTAGAGCAGGCCAAATGGATCAGAGCCACTCGTTGCAGGTTGCGGAGATCCGTTGCTAGGCGACGGTGATTTGGCGGGCTGTTCGGGTTGATAGGATCAAAGCAGAGAACATATGATTGAATCACGAGTGTTAGGTTGCTATACAGAAGTATGCGCACACATGCATTTTAGAAATTTAGGGGTGTAAAGTTTTAGGGGGTTTGTCAGGTAGATATACAGAAAGTGTGTGCACATATACGTGTATGGTGCGTTTTAGGGTTTTTAAAGTTTTAGGGGTTTGACAGTGTACGGAAAATTCCTCGATTGATTCGATTTAGGGTTTAGGGTTGGCTGCTCCCGTATCAAGTTGTCAGAAACGACACCCAGCATGATCCTAAACTAAAACCAAACCAACACGACCTATGACATGGTATGAGCGTAAACACTTCCGATAACTAGCCATACCTGTTGTGTGGGTGAGAGTGTCCGTTGTCTATTTTTGGAACCAGCGCCAGAGGGTGGTGGCGGCAAAAGCCCGCCCAGTCCAAAATCGGAACTTCCACTACTGGAGGGTGCAGTGGTGGCACCTGCTTTTGTTTTCTTCCCGAAATTGATCTTGATACTCTGTCCCTCTTTCATACTGTAGTCCTTCTGTGACGTGAGGGTTAGAGTTGGAATCAAGAATCAATGGTCCAAAAATTAGGTCACAGGACAGGCCCCCAATCTTATATATATATATATATATATATATATGTGTGTGCATATGTATATATGCATACATATCTAAATCTATCTAAATCTATATATATATATATATATATATATATATATATATATATATATATATATATATATATATAATATGTATATGTATTTGTATATGCATACGGATATAAATATGAATATACATATGTGTATACGTACACACACACACACACACATATATATATATATATATATATATAAATATATATATAAAGCAGGTTGCTAGACGTTCATGGAAAGCTATCGGCCAGTTGTAATAACAAGCCGTGTACATATCGCTAACAAACGAGCCGTAGGTTCTGAACTATTAAGAACGCTGAAGATATAAGGAAACAACCAACTAGAATCACACACACACACACATATATACACATATCCACACACAAATACACACACTTACACACACACACACACACACACACAAACACACACACTTACTCACACATACACGCACACACTTACTTTAGGGCCAGAATCCTGCTTGGGCGCATTCCTTAATTTCTCTTCCTCCGCCTCATATCTGATAATAGACGATCAAGCACACCCGTAAGCAACCACGCACTCGATATACAAAGACCAGCACGCTCAGACAAGTGCACCTCAAAATATGGAAAAAGGACTGGGCAGCGAAAAAAGGACCACACACTTAATAGGTTTCACATCACAGGACACAGACCATAGAAGTATAGATGAAAGCGGCTTTCACAATACACAGGTGTGATTTGGATGTCATTGACCCAATCGGTCGTTGTGTCCATAAACAACACACTCAGACTCATCGATTCTACGGACATTGCCATCTGTACCAAACCACCGTATATGAACATAAAACACCCAACTAGAGAGCAATCACCCAATGAAAACCCTATGAACACCCTACACATGTGCTGTTGTACCTGAAGTGGTCTCTATGGTAATTAAATCACCCTATGAACACCCTACACGTGTGCTGTTGAACCTGAAGTGGTCTCTATG
>LUCW03000662.1:5000-16889 GCA_001586965.3 Sphaeroforma sirkka
AAGACAGTCACAACAGCACGAGGGAACTATAATTAGTTAGTACATGGTACCCTTAATGCCGGTGAGAGGTAAATTAGTTATAAATTTGTAATATAGTTTGGCCTTAAAAGTGCTACATATTACTAGCTTAGTTAGGTTTTCATGAACGAGTAAATGGGATAAAGTTATCGTGCACAATCAGAAATCGTCACTTGTGCTGTATACCATAATTGCCAATGCTGTATGTAGTGCTGAGAATTTGTATGTAGTGCTGAGAATTTTATTTTGCTATACTGGTTTGATATTCGCATTGCTCCTGTCTGACAAGCGGCCGGCGATAGTGGCAAGCGCGAACGAATCTTCGAACAACAGCTCACTCAATTACATTAACTTTGAAATCAACAATCGACGAATGTTCTGAAATATCGACTGACGTACGCGAGTAAAACAGGCCGTTCCCAGATATCGAATGGCAAAGGTGGGTCAAACAGACTACGACCAACGTCCATGAAAGTTTTTTCCGCATGGGCACAGTACGAAGGCCTAGGGATTATGAGGTGCTTCCGGAAGAGCTGCCTCCGTGTGTTCATGTTCATTGTAGTCCGTGTGCTCTTCGTGGTCGTAGTGATCGTGGTGTTCATCATGCTCTGCATGATGTGCAGAGTCATCGTGATGTGCGGTATCGTGGTGATCGTCAAGGTCATCGTTGAAGCTACCGGCGTCATCTACGAAACGACGAAAAAAATGTGACAAAGTCAATTTAGTGGCGCGATTAGGTAATATGAACCCCTCGCTGGCTCAAGCTATGAAAGTAGGCCGTAGAAGTACAACCGGTAGTACACGCATACACGCATGAGTGCGTACATTAATAGGTAGTACACGCATACACGCATGAGTGCGTACATTAATACAATTAAAATGTGTCAGTGAATGTAGAAAAAAAAAAACAAAAATAAGTCTTCAAGTAAAATTTATACTTTTCATACTATATCTCCCCATATGCAGAAAATTATCTGTATGCGTGTGCACGTATGTAACGAATATATATACATGTATATGTATATATATATATATATATATATATATATATATATATATATATATATATATATATATATATATTATATATATATATATATATATTATATATATATGCATATACAATATACATATATATATATATATATATATATATATATATATATTATATTATATATATATATATATTATTATATGTTATTATTATTATATATATATATATATATATATATTATTACATATGCACATACATATATATCATGCACATACACATTATACACATAACATACATGTTGTAGTTCCATTACATATTACATATGTGTGTATGTGGCGCATATTGACATACATGATGATTACATGATGATGTGCGTGCGCAATATGCATTATGTACATACATACATATAATACATTATATGTGTGATGATGTTGTGCGTGCGTGCGTAAGTATGTATATAATATTACATACACATTATACACATTATTACAATGCGCGCGTGCGTGCGCGCAAACATACATATTATTATTATACGCATGCGCATACATACGCATGCATTACGCATTATTATACATATAACATTACAAACACATAATATTATTATTATTATGCGCGCGCGCACATTACAAACACATATATATACACAGACAGATTGATGATGAATGATGACAGGCATAGGTGGCAAGATTGTAGAGCATTATTATATATATATACTATATATATATATATATATATATATATATATTATATACATTATTATATACGCGCATATTGATGACATTATATACACACGCGCGCGTACGCGCGCGCACGTGCGTACGTGCGTGCGTGCGTGTGTACGTGCGCGTGCGTGTGTGATGCGATGCACAGAGTATATATATACATGCATACGCATATATTATTATATATTACGTATATGTATTGCGAACCGTGATATATATATATATATATACACATATTATGATACGTGCGTGCGCGCGTGTTTAAACTGATTACTGATTATTATATTATGCGTGCGTGTGTGTGTGTGGTGATGTAACATATATATCCATATATTATCAATATATATATATATATACCACAAACATATCCATATAAATACATATATACATACAAAAACACATATATATATATAATATATATATATACAAAATATATATATACATAAATATATATATATACAAATATATGCATACATACAACATATATATATAATACAAATATATATATAAACATACATATATATAAATAAATATATATATAAACAAATATATATAGGCATCCAAAATCAGATACATGTTCAAATCACATACATATATATATATATATATACATACCCTTCATACACACATAAAAAAACATGTAGATATATATATATACATACATACATACACACATACATACATACACACCATATATATACATACATACATACACACATACATCCATGCATATATATATATATATACATATACATCCATATATCCATCCAGTATATATAGATATACATACACAACCATCATCACCATCATATCATACATATCCATCATCCATCCATATATACAGATATACATACACACATACACATTACATATATGTATACATACACATATATATATATATATATATATATATATATATATATATATGTATATGTACATATATATATATATATATATATATATATATATATATATATATATATATATATATAATATATATATATATATATATATATATATATATATGTATATGTATATGTATATGTATATATATATATATATATATATATATATATATATATATATATATATATATATATATATATATATATATATATATATATATATATATATATATACATTTATGTATGTATTCTGTACGTATGCGCAGATAAATTTTGACTGTGTTTGTAAATTGATGTTGTTCGCATGATTGTGTTTCTGTGCCATAAGCTTAAAGCTGTTGGGGGACAGTGCATGCAGTGTAATATCCGAACTACTTTGTATATCTTAAAATCCGTTGTAGTCCGAAACACACAAGTGTAACAGTACTTTTGGATCAAGAAACTCTATCAATACAGCCACTCAGCGAACAATACTACACGCTTTGCTCACCATGTTCAGGCTCATGGTGTGTTTCGGGTTGCTGTTCAACCGGTTCAACTTGTTTTGGCGGTTCGTATGGAGCCGCTGCAGCTGGTGGTGGGACATCACTGAGCTGTGTGAACTCTCTCTCGAGCGAATCACAGCGGTCCCGCTCTTCGGCCAAACGAGCTTCGACTTGTGCCTTTTTGTGCGTGGTTTTGGCCTTGTCCGCTTGGAGAGAGTGTATAAGGAAGTCTCTGTTGTACATGGCCTGTGTTTTGGCTAGCTTCAACTTTTTGAGATCATGCTCTAATTGAGCTGTGGTCGCGTCTTTTTCCATGTCCAGTTTCAGAAATATAAGTTGATGCTTCTCAGGCAAATTGGCATGAATTTCCCTCTGTTCGGTCACATGACGTTCTTCCTTAGCCTGCGCATCTCTCAATGTATCAATCTTCTTGTAGTTTCCTTCGGTAGCCCCAGATGCTGCTACTTTGGCCTCTGCCGCTTTAGCCTTCTCTTCCGCTTTAGCTACTACATTCTCCTGCTTAGTGAGCACATTCGCCTCCTGATCCACAATTTTCTGCTTGGCTTTCTCGATCTGAGCAATCTTGGTCGCGTGCTTGTCCTGTTTAGCCTCTGCTTTTTCTTCCAGAGCTTGAAGTCGTGCGACTTCTTTGTCTCCTTTGGCTTTGGCCGTCTCTTCCCGTTTATTCAAATCCAGTAAGTGCTTTGTCGTCCTAAAAGTGAATAATAAGAAATGTACCGATGAGTTGGGTTCGGAATTGGCAAAAGAGGCCCTTGAGCTGGAGCCTGGAGAAGTAGCGAAGTCAGAGTCGATTTCTCCGCTAGTGAGAAATATCACATGAAACGGGGGAAATCCCACTATTAAGGGCAAAAACACCACTATTCAATCCATATGTATATACTAAAACGAAATAATACCATATAACGCGAGGAATACTTGCATCTGCTGTACTACTGAGGGGGTGGTAACAATATGGGTACTACATATGCTACGTAATGAACTAGAATATTTTATACTAACCAAGGTGCAACATTCAATATGTGACTGAAACTCAAATTCGATTGTAACTTACTTTTGCTCCAACTTAGCTAGCGTGGTAACACGTCCTCGAGAGTATTTGAGATAAGCAGCTAAGGCATCTACTTTCTGCTGGTGTCCCGGGGGACCCACAGAAACATTCGACTTTTGTCGGCTAAAAATTCCCATCTATGATTAGTTGGGAAGGTGAACCATGATAGAAACACTAATTTAGGATATATACTGTATACCAGGCGCTTGACTTCAAGCCCATAGAGCATTTTACACCAATCAAAGGAGCATTGAGCGTATTTGCGAATAACAAGTCAGGACAGTGCAAAGCACAATACATCAATTACAAAAGTATGGAGATTACTTGCGAACAATGGGCCACGACAGTGTAGAAGCCGCGTGAATTGTGCCAAGTTGTACTCAAACCCAAATGATGTAAGCACAAGCCAAATAAAGCGTCACGAAGTATTTGAAACAGCAAGGTGCGAGTGTAGCAGATTCACTCTGTAACTCATTCGGCCTGAAGAGGTAGAAACGGGCACATATATTGGAACCGTGCAGCATAAATAAAACTAATATAGACAACCAAAAAAAATCACTTATCCCCTCAGCAAGTTGATAATGTACTTTGACACATGCACATATTCAAATAGTCGCATATACTTCGAAATGCAAGTTGACAAGTACAATCTGCATGCATAGTTTACGGACATACCCTGACAACCAAGTATCTATATACAGTATACACTAGTGCACGCAAATCCTGTACACAACTCTCATATATACGTAGCCGTTGTATATAGCGTCTATGATATTTCGCCGAACAGGTTTCAGGCGAACACCGTGTGCATTGGCGTGGACCGTGGAGCCGTGATCCCCTTCGAGAATCATTCTTTCTCTAAGGCTCTATGTCAATAAAAATTCTTCCTAATTTGTATTTTTTTTTATCGTAAAACTGCATACTTACATAGCCATCTATTTTTCCGAAATTTTTAAATAAAAACTCTGACCTGGACTCAACTGTCTCAACATCTCGGGTGGATTTTTCTCGATAGTGCCTTCCTGCGTTCCACCAATCAATAGCTCTTTTTAAGTAATAAATCAGAAACATTTTTATTGTTTATTTCATAGCCTTCTGAATTTATTTGTTTATTTATTTGTAAATATTTACAAGAGAGAAGGCTTATTTATTGTTGATTTTTGGACTTTTTTTGGACTTTGGGTGGTGTCGTGGTGAGTGGTGACCGGCGACTGGTGGAGCGAGCCGTAAATTCAATATATATATATATATATTTAATAAAACTGTCCTCTGATCGCTATTACAGGTATTTATCAATTTATTTATAGGGACCAAATTACACCCAAATCGAATCA
The DNA here is from genome assembly GCA_001586965.3 of Sphaeroforma sirkka. Classification (NCBI taxonomy): domain Eukaryota; class Ichthyosporea; order Ichthyophonida; genus Sphaeroforma; species Sphaeroforma sirkka. Next base: position 10,528 of record LUCW03000662.1, read on the forward strand.
ACAGGTTGTCATTGATTTTGGTAAATTTGGTAGTTTGCCGGCACATGTCATTTATTCAAATCTCGAGATTGATAATCGCACATTTCAAATCTCGAGGTTGATATGTTTTTAGAAAAATATTAAATTTTCAGGATCAGACCAAGACCTTATTACTAGATTAGTCGATATTACGTGTCATATGTGCAGAATCAATGGATGGGTGCAGTATACATTTATACGTTCAGCTAGGATATTTACATGTGCTTTTCGTCAACCGCTCTTGGCCATAAGAAGACTGCGTGTGTTGTAAGCATCTCTTCGATGCCAACACGCTTGGGTCTGCTCGTACGATATAGTCGAAGGTTGAAGTAGAGAGCATGCACAACATGTATGCATGAGTACGAGAATACATCTGTGTACGTATGTCACCGCTTGCGTAGTACTTCACAGGGATAATATTATTTATTTCAAAAATGACAAGTATGTATGTTACAATGTGTATGTAGAAATACGGCCTCCGGTCAGTCTAAAATATCAAGATCAATTGAGATAATACATTGGTTTTTATTTGTATTTTAAATAATTTAGTACAAGCTCTTTTTCCAATATTTCCAAAGTGTTCTAAATTCACTTTGATGGCTCCAATAGCCTGAGTATTTGGTATGACTCATCTACTTGGACCTATTTGAGACATTAGTAGATGTAGGATATTATAAACTAAATTTTATAATCTCCGAACTACTACTTATAGATTTTGGTCCTCCCGCCAATCTCCAAAATCCAATAAGTCTTTTTCTTTTTTTTAACTTTTCTTCAGATGGAACTTTATTTATATCAGCTAATGTATTAACGTGACTTACGTTATTATGTCTATTTACAAATTAGGCAAGTGGTCATGAACACTTAGTACTTCTAGTGAAAATTATTCAATAAAGAACAGCTAGAGGTACGCCCTGTGTGATCGAGGATATTTAGGCTCTTAACAAGAGGCAGTCCCGATCATTCTTACACAAGCTACCACTGCTAAATCCTAACTGACTAAATTGTATTTTAGTTTAATATAGTTTGAAACCTAGTAATTTCCATCGAAGTTTACATATTTTTCAGTTAAATAGTAGTTACAGTAGTGTACTGCTTCTAGACTGTCTGACATCGATTTACTATCCAGCAAATACTATGGCTAAGGGTACTTCTAAAGGCAAGGGAGCCGCTAGCTCTAAGCCTGCTAAGCCTGCCGAGGTTCCTGAGATCCCTGTGGAAACACCTAGCCTGTCTGGAGTCGAGCCTGCCGAGGATACTGTTGGGGAAGCAAATTCTGAGGTTGGTACAGAGGATTATTCTGAGGATGACTCGTCGGATCCTAAAGCCTTGGAAGAAGAGGTATCTACTACCGCGGAAAGGCTCGCCAGCGTCCGTGTATCACCTAGGAGTGAAGCTCAGGACCCCAGCTTGCCCCCCTGACCACGTGCCGTCAAATATTGGGGATAAACGTCGAAAGGCTGGAAAATTCGTGGATACGAATGTCGGGGCAGTATAACTCCACATCTAAAGGACACTCCAGCACAAATCCGGCGTGAAAAGGAAGTATTGGACCTGTCCGAAAATTTCGGTTTCGCCATCGATGGAGAAGCCATTCCATTCAGCTCAAATCTTGGGGCCGAAGCTGAGGATGCCATAACTCGACAACGAGTGGTTGGATCCTCTCAATCTCGACGCCAATTGAACCGCACTGAAGCGCTCTTGGAGGAGCTAGCGGCAGCAGCAGTTGTGGACCCCTCTATCGTGTCCCACTTGGCTGATATTCTTCCTATACCGAAGAAGAAGAAAAATTCGGGCCGGGTTTCGAACCCGAGACCTACTGGTTTACCAGCCAGTATGTTTACCACTAAGCCAATTACCACTGGCGAGAGAGATAATATTTCAAAAAATTTAATCTCTATAGCTCTGATGCTACCATCGACCATCCTCTTGACAAACCTAACCCTGTCAGAGGATATGATCGTATGGAACTCGATGAGGCTTACCATCCTCGTAATATCGACCCTCATTTGCCAACCAACCCTGGTAGTCACGATTTTGGCAATCGCTACACCAGTACCTCGTTAGAGAGTTCCCGCTCTAATCCTGAGGATGAGGAAGTGAGAACCAGACATACTCGTCTCAGGCTATTACGCTCTGGTATGCAAGTCCTTGAGGACCGTCTATTGAATGACTCTGACCTTGACGATAGGAAAGCGGATAACATTCGCTATCTAATCGATAACAAGAGAAAGGAAATAGACACCATCTTGGCACTAGCAGCCCGTAGCACTGAGCATGAGCTTGTGAACACTTAGAACCAAGCTTTATAAAGCAGCTAGGTAACGCGCAGGCTGAGGTCGATTTCTACTACTAATGAGAGTACAGTGGAGACACTGAAGGCCTTCGACCAACTTAAGGAGTCTGCCAGCCTTAGGGATAAGCAGATGATGAATGCCTTTATTCATTTCTGTGAGCCAGGTGAATGGCGAACTATCTTGAAGGCTCATGAGCCCAACTGGAAAGCCCTACCCTGGCACCAGTTGCGTGATAATATACTTAACACCCTTTTTTGAAGATGCACGTGACCGTGAACTTCTAGAGCCTCGCAAGTCCTTTGCGAACGATACCACTATTCGAGGTGCTCTAGCTCATATGACACATATGAATACTCGGATGGGTGGTCGTACCCTATACTGGCGAATATTTATTAATTTGTCAGATGATGGAGACTCTGGGAGCTAACCTCTTTAAGAAAGTCAATGATGACATCATCGCCTATGGTGATTTGCGATCTATGCCTTGGTCTGTCTTTGAGAAGATAGTACACAAGCATACCAATTCCTCTACTAGAGTACTTAGTACCACGAGCTACACCCAGCCCACTAAGCGAAACGCAGTAGAGACTAATACTGCGCGTAGTACTAAGAAACCTCGCACTACTACTGGAGGGGGTACTGGCTCTACTTCTACCGACCGAACCGAAAGGTGATAAGAAGGTGAGAGCGCCTTGCAAGAAGTGTGGTTACAACCCTCACAAAACGTAATGGCAAGTGGAATGGTAGACACGACCCTGTTAAGTGTGCACCAGGCAAGCCAGATTTTGGACACTATATGAAAGAGTGTGCTACTTGCAAGGGTACTAACGGTTGGCACAAAGAGGATTGCAAGGACTTACCAGACGTCCAAGTTAAGCACTGACAGTACCATATGCGCACTAGAGCAAGATTATGAGAAAATGTTCAATAAAATCTATACCAAAGGAGATGAACGTATCTTTCAAACAGGTTTTCGTAAATGGAGAAAAGTTATGGCACTATTTGATCCAGGGGCTGAAGTCTCTGCTATCTCATGCCGAGTAGCCTACGCTACAGATATGGCTGTCCATAACGAAACAACTGATTTAATCTTGGGAAATGGCAAAGTTACTACTTGCGAACAAGCCATTGACTATGCACACATAATGCTGTCAGATAGAAGAGAAGTGAAGACTCACCCAATCGTTACTGACATGTCTCAGAAATACGATTTAATTATAGGTATGACTGATCTTCTCAGTTTAGGTATAACACTCACTGGTCTGCCTAATGGGCTAGACCCGAATAAAGATCAGTCAGATGATAATATGTTAAAGATACCTAAACCTCCGGAAGGTGAAGCAAAGGATATGATTCCGCACTTTACCGATATAATTATGGACTTAATTATACAAAACAGGAAGATTGCAATAACTGACTGGTGTATGTTTAAGTTCTCTAATGGGTACGTTAGACTTGACTTAACAAACGTCGACTTCTCTAAGTTAAAGTGTCCTTCACATAACTACGTGAGTTGGAGACACAAAGACGTTGTCAAAACCCAAATCGAAGATTGGTTAAAACAGGGTCTAATTGAAATCAATTATGATGCAACCCCAGTTAACTTAGCTCTCTTAGCGGTCGATCAATATAAATCTGATGGAACGTTTAGTAAAACAAGAGTAGTACTAGACCTGTCACCAATCAACAAACTAATTCCGCAACATAGTTTTCCTTACCTAAGATAAGCGAGATACTACGCAAAATGGAGGGTGCGACTATCTTTTCCAAGATAGACTTAAAAGCTGCATTCCATCAACCACAGATATATGAGCCTCATAGGAAATACTTTTCCTTTACTTGGCAAGGTAAGAAGTACCAGTTTAAAGGTGCACCTGAAGGCTTACACATGTTACCTTCTTTCTTCCAACAAGTTATGATGGAACTATTTGCGGACCTGTCGTATAACGTATCAGTCTATTTAGATGATATAGTTATCTTTACAAAGACAGCACATGAACATGCTAAACTCGTTAAAGAAGTCTTAAAGCGACTTAACCATGCTAAACTTAAGATTAACGAAGACAAGTGTTCTTTTGCTAAAGATACTATACACTTACTTGGCTACAAAGTATCTGCAGCAGGGGTAGAAATTGATCCTGGCAAGAAACAGTTTCTGTTGGATTTATCAACACCAATTACTGGAAGAGATGTGAACTCTGTGTGTGGGTTTGTTAACTTCTTCTCGGATTCGGTACCGCATCTTTCTCATTACTTAAAGCCTTTCAGTCACCTACGGCTGCACAAAGGACCTTTGGGAAAGCTTTGGACTAAAGAATGTGATGATGCATTTAAACTAGTCAAAAGTAAAGTAATGGACGCACCCATCATGCAGTACCCTGTGGATGGTGTTTCATTCCAAGTAGCAACCGACGCTTCAGATCGAGCGGTAGGTGGAGTGCTTTACCAAACGATAAATGGTAAACCGCGCTACATACAATTCTTTAGCAAGAGTTATAATAAGAGTCAACGGAATTACCCTACCGTTAAACAAGAGCTCCTTGCTATAGTTACTGCGCTAAGACAGTTTAAAGACTACCTTTATGGAAGTTACTTTACTGTCGCCTGTGATCAAAAGTCTTTAACATACTTAAAAGATATGAACCCTGATTCACAGTTGGTGAGCCGCTGGCATGACATTATTGCCAAGTTCGTTTTTTAATATAACACACATTCCAGGAATACATAACCATCTTCCTGACATGCTCTCTCGACTTGTGCCCGACTACCAGAAAACAGTCAAAGAGTTATTAGCAACCGATTGGATGCTAAATAAGAAATGGTTTAACCTCGCTCAATCACGATGGGGTCCATTTACTGTTGATATGTTCGCCGCAGAACATAACAAACAGGTTTCTGAATATAGGTCGTTGACTCATCCTAAAGGTGATGCATTTCAGCTTGACTTATCAAAGCATAATGCGTGGGCTAACCCACCTTGTCAACTTATCGCACAGTTGTTAAATTATGTTAATATTACTAAATCTACCATTACGCTGTGTTGTCCCTTACGTAACTCCGACCCATGGATACGTGATTTAATTAATATGATTCAAGACGAACCTATTTATGTCGACCGTGAAACCGACACGTTCTTGTATCAGGGATCCTATTCTATTAAGAAGACGCCTTGGAAACACACCATTGTTTGTCGCATCGGTCCTGCAGGTACCACCAAGTGGAAACCCTCAACCGAATTCTTAGCTAAACTAGAGGAGTCTAAAGAGTTTGAACTAAAGCTCAAGACTCGTACAACACATGCACCCAACAAGATTGCAGTCGAGGTAATGCCGATTGAAACGGCATTAGATCGTAAAAACATGGAACTAGCTAAGGCCATGGATCAAAGACTCAAAACTCTAAGAGAACCTGAAGCTCGCACTCAACTACTTAAAGCGCTGCTTAAAGAACAGCCAGGAGTTGCGAAACAACTGAAGAAGATACTTCAACAATCCAATGTTGTCAATTATGTATCTCAGGACTCTACCCCTCCTGATACTGAGGGTTGCCCTTCCAACAGGACTATGGTTCATCCAGCCAGCGTTACGCAGAATCTGACTGACTTAGAGGAGCTCGAAAGTAGAGTTAAAATTATACATATTTTAACGCATCGAGCATATGAGCATATTTATAAAATGGCTATTCGTGCAGGGCTTGATCACCCGGCGCTGAAAGAAACCATACGTGAAGTATACCGACGCTGTACTGATTGTGAAAAGAACCAGATCAAGCGATACGGTTGGGCACCCCAAAAAGTGTGACAGAAGACCAACCTGATGCGCCGAGTCATAGGTCGATTTGGTTAAACTCCGCGATCCAAGCATACTGGCGATGTATATCTGTCATTTTATATGTGGCTTCGGGCCATAACTTGCTTTATGCAATACCGGAACAAACGTCCACAAACAGTGGCAGAATTATGCTATCACGTTCTTTAATGACTTCTCGGTTTCCCCGAGTACTATGTTCTGATAACGGTAGTGAGTTTTGTACCACCGACGTAATGGA
>LUCW03000663.1:0-2500 GCA_001586965.3 Sphaeroforma sirkka
AGATATTTATATATATATATATATATATATGTAATGTGTGTGTGTGTGTGTGTGTGTGTGTGTTTTGTTTATATTTGTATGTATATATATTATATATGTATATAATGTTTTTATGCACTATGGATTACGTGAGTGTATTTCGAATACTCATTTGATTACAAATGCGCTTTTAACTTGAACATTCAGTTTTTGTACACCAATATGTTTACACACAAAATCAAATACTGCTCCCGAATGTGTTTCTGTATGTTGACACTGACTTACCACTACACATCCTTGAACAGAAATGCAGAATTCCTTCAGTGCATTGTCATATTTGGGTTCATTGAGTTTGATCGGAACACCACCTATGGGGAATGGATCGCTCATTTTTGCCTGTCCAAAAACAGCAAACTAATATCTCGTTTTGAACTGCAGTCCTCTGTATCTGTTGTTATTCATGCACGTTTCCACTTTTCGTATATATAGTAGAATTTTCTTGCAATTTTCTTGCGTTTTGATTGTGTCTGTGCTCATATCAATCGGCTCTGGAATCCTCCAGTTCGTGCGTGTATGATATTGGTAGTTGTACAGCATACACACTCGTGTGTCTAATTTTTTCTTTGTTGAGAAACTGATTAAGACAACACGCACTATCTCTTTGGAGAATGTTTATGTATCTTTAATAACACGAGACACATGTGTAGGACCGAGTGTGTGTGCATAGTGATACGTGATGGGTTATTGAGGCGCCGTTACCTCTGGGAATTGGATGGTGTTTTCACAAAAAAGGGTTTATTCGATGGCTTCTAACTTTTATTTATCAGTAAATCATCATCTGATGACTCTGGGGTGTGCCGGTGGCAGTCAGTCAGTGGTGGGCAGAACTTCGTTGCCAAGTTAGATCTTGTTTTTTATAGCGATAAAATTCACAAATCGATCCACAAATTCTAAATTGTTTTTTTTTGTTTTTTGAAGTAAAACCAAATGACGCACAAATAATAAAACAACCAGAATGTTTGGTTTAGAAGGCTATGGTACAATTTACTGTCTTTTTTAGGCTATGGAATTTACAGAAATACACTTATATTTCGCGTCCTTGCTATTTTATTTTCAAACAAGAGGGTTGTATCATAGATCAGCTTTCTCTGAGTGAGCCTGTACACTTAACATTCCTTGGATGAAATGCGAAGCTACTTGAAAATAGCACGCAAAAAATATTATATAGAAACATATATACTCCAGTATGAATCTCTAATATGCACTTCCAACCGAAATTGAATTATCTTAAACGTACACATACATACTGCATACATACATACATGCATACATACATACATACATACACACACATTGTACATTTGCATCGCATACATACATTATACGCATTGCATACATACGTATGCATGCATGCACGCACATCACACCATGTACATATCATTATAGCCAATATATATATCAATATATATATATATATATATATATATATATATATATATATATATATATATGTATGTATATATATAATATATATATATATATATATATATATATATATATATTATATATATGCATATATGCATATATATTATATATGTTATATATATACTAATATTATATGTAATATTATATATATATATGCAGTTATATGCATATTATAATATGTAAATATAACATATTATTATAATACATATATATTATTATATATATACATATTATATATTATATATTACATATTATATACATACATAATAACATGGCTATATATTATTACATACATGCATGTATGCATACATGCATGCATGCATGTATGCATGTATGTGCATGTATGTGCATGCATAACACATTAACTATGTATACATACATATTATATATACATATGTGATGACATGATGTGCATGTACGTATTACATATTATCCATTTGTATTTATCTCCATCCATATATATCCCATATCCTGCAAAACGTACATATACATATATATAAAGGGGATTACAGGCACAGATACGGAAAACAGATTATAGATTAGATGATATAGATATATTTATATATACGAATGTATATATATATACATATATATAATACATACATGTATGTGTGTGTGTATGCGCGCATCTGTGAATGTACGTCATATTAATATATATATATATATATATATATTATATTGTGTGTGTGTGCGTGTGTGTGCGTGTCTGGATATTGTACGTCATATATATATTAATATTATATATATATATATATATGTGTGTGTGTATGTGTGTGTGTGTGTGCGTGTAGGAAAGTACGTCTTTGTAGACAAATACATATACATGCATTTTTATATATATATATATATATATATATATATATATTAATCGATCAGAGCACTTGTTGATTTTTTCGCACGACAACTATGCAATTCACACTTATACATAATAACAAGATATGTATATTCATATGGACATGCCTGGGGCTCTAGCATAGGCTGGGAAATTTCTATAAGCATCCCAGATTTCACGTGGAATCTTAATAGTCTCAAGTCC
>LUCW03000663.1:7500-56323 GCA_001586965.3 Sphaeroforma sirkka
ATATATATATATATATATATATATATATATAATAAGCGTGCTTGTACAATACATGTATTCTATCATCTATAACGAAACTTGTGGAGTAAATATGCGTACATGCGATACCTTACTATATATGCGCCTAGATATACACTTATACCCGTGTGTTTATACGAGATAAGTTTCCAAAAGCATATGAGACTATCGAAAGCATACGTGTATGTACATTGTGAAGTGCATTACAATATGCACTATTTTATACAAAAATTCGATATTGTATACAGTATATAGACATTTAAGTTTCTTCATGCCTCTCTACTATCGTTTATTTCGCTCGTAGGTTTTCGAAAGCCCCCATGTTCTCGATCACAGCTAGTATACTCTGTAAATGTAAGTGTATCTATCCCCATATTTGAGTACGTTTGTAAACTTTGAACACACCTCACATTCAGTCTTCAGAAGTAATCATATCGTCGGAACGTCACATAAGTCGGAAATTCGCATGCGTTTATATCTATGTGCGTATGTACATACATTGGAACAGTTTGGCTTAAAAAACCTACCAAAATAAACACACGTAGTCTACGTACCACTTGTCAGAACTCCGAAACTCGAAAGCCAGAATCTCAACAACAAAATCTAATCACCTACATACTACATTATAAATACTCAGGTAAGGGACTATTTTAACTTTAGCCTCAACACGGCAACACAAGGCTATCCGCATAGCCTCCTGAAAAAAAACGGGCTATGCTTTCCGCAATGTTCTTCTGAGTGTGTTTCATCTGAGTTCTGAAATCTGAAATCCGACTATTATGAAGCAGGTCCAAAGCAGTGAGTCAGGTGTCACTCCGTGTCAGCCTGACACCTGTCGTGTGGATCGTCCAACTACACTACTACGCCCTACGGCTAACGGTCTATAGAATACACTACTTCCAGTTTTACACTATGTATGTCAGTTGCGAAGAAGAAATGCCAAAACTACACAAAGAAATATAGAAACGAATGTCACACGAAAGTCGGTCACTCACGCACTTTCACTCTAAAAGCAACATGCAACTATGCCGAAGCATACATATACATGTGAGGGCTGCTCAGGTGCCTATGATACCCAGTGCTATGTGTATCGCCGATTCCCTGCAACTACACGTGGTAATCGGTGTTCGAGTATCTTGTTCGTACGAATGGGGTATCTCTTCCTATTGACCACGTTAACCCTAAACATATCAAGGACGATTTCATCAAGCGAGTTTTTTGTTGCATACGTTCACTTGCTTGGCCTTTACTGTGGCTATACGTGCATTGCTGTCTATAGTGCGTATTTTTTTTTTATATATATATATATATATATATGTATATATATATGTGTGTGTGTGTGTGTGTGTGTGTGTGTGTGTGTGTATGTATATGTGTGTGGACAAATCCGCATCTATGTATGCCATGCACGTTTGACCACTGTGTAGGTGTGTGTTATCAAAAGAACGATGTCGACTGGTTGTAGGTGGTAGTGCATATGGTATTCGTGTAGATGCACAGACGTGTGTATGATATATATATATATATATATATATATATATATATATATATATATATATATATATATATATATATATATATATATATATATATATATATATATATATATATATATATATATATACATTATACATGCATTAGTTGTGCGTTTGCGTGCACATTACGTGGTCTTGGTGATCGGCTATTCCGTAGTTTTCTACACGTATGGCTGTGAAGGTCTGTCCTTTACGATCCTTGTCTCGCGCGTTTTGTGGGATATCAGGTAGTCAGATGTATGTTATATTTCATCGCTGTAAATCGGCATACGTTGAGTTACTGTTGATGTATTAAAAGTACCATTTGGCGTACCTGACTTCTCTCGGCTGCAAACATTGTATGTACGCGGTTAACCTCTTCAATAGACAGGTACATTTTATGTACGTGTTCTTTGATTCTTTGGTCCAAGTAACGTACAGTAGGGATGTTTGTACGTAGGAATATCAATGTACTTTTGTGGGAAATATGTTATCGGCGGCTTTCATAGCTCATTCCATGTCGATGTACTTTCTCCGAGGGTCTACAATCACTGTCATGAACAACTGTCTGTTTCGAACGACTGATTCATGCACCTGTATTTCATGCATATATATATATATATATATATATATATATATATATATTACTTCATACTATTGTTATAGGTAGACACGTCTGGATGCAGTTGCATCCAAGATGAAAAGATGTCTCAGACTTGGTTTGTACTATATGAGTGCATTGGTGTTTTCGTATACTATTTATTCCATCTGTCTGTATGTTCTTCCTCGGATCTCTTTGGACCCGAGTGGGCGTTGTATGCTGACTATACATTCAACATGTCAATTAGCGCTTTATTGCACTCAGACTATTGTCAAGACATAAAAAGGGGTCCCGAAGATGTGAACCCGCCACGGAGGATAGTTTTAGGTGAGACTCCGGTATCACACAACGTTTTCACGAGTGCGAATTTAGCGACCGTCCGAATGGTGTAAATAACTAGAGAGGAGTTCGTTTCAGTCGCGCAGAAGGGCGTTTCGGCCAGATAGGGTTGATAGGGATAATCAGCACAAACTTAAGAATTTAGGTATTTTCAATGACCTCCCATCCACATAAGTCCGACAAGTTGAACTACGCCTGTGGCATTGGATATCAGAAGAATTTTGGCCGCTCGGCCACATATCTGCGCGCGCATAGTCTTACAGCCAACCTTGTGTTTTCAGTTCTGGTTGAACACACAACTAAATTGACAACACGAAGCGCTTGATACTAATCTGTTCATTACGCATATCAGTCATATACAACACTTTCGTAAACAATAATTTCATGCATATGGCAAAAATATACATTTGTGGTTGGAGTCTCAAATATACAGTTGTCAATTCAGTGAACTTCATTAGCAAAATCTCGGACGTTGGTGAATGATATCTATACACTCCAGTTTTCGGCATGAGTCGCACCGTGAAAGAAATATAATGTCCCGCGATATCCGGTCATCACAGAGATATGAACCGTTGTACGTTAGACTTGAGTCGACTTGTTCAATTTATTTACTAATCTGAACCGACGCAGTTGTGACGAGATCCTCAACTGTATTGCAAACCGGGCTACTTCCTTGGGAGGTTCTGGCCAATCCCGTCGGCTAGGTCGGAGGAAGGTGGTTGTACCCTGTTTGGTACGTTCCAGCACTTCCAGGACGTTGGTCGACTCGTTTCGCGCTTGCAAGACTGGGACCTTTTAGGCATTACCATCTATTTTTGGGAATTAGGCAATTTTGCTCAAGAACCATCCGTGACTAATTGTAAAGCTGACGTATATCATGAATGTAAACGATGCAATTACTTAAAGCCACCTATTGGGTAAAACAATTTTACTCATGACCATCCGTGACTAATTGTAAAGCTGACGTATATCATGCATGTAAACGAAGCAGTTACATAAAACCAAATATCGGGTATTATACCATAGTTGCACAACAGGCCTGCATCTATGTATTGCAGTAGGCCACAACTATGAATGCTCATTCATCCTTGGATAATCTCGACTGCGCGAGAAAATGCACCCGTGCATAAACATAGTATGGATTATTCTAAAATATTCGAACGCTACTATGAAAAAAAACGTTTGAAATCAAGGCTCGCTCAGGAAATGCAGAGTGCACAGCCGTACAGGGCAATATGCATATGAATGCACCAGCTAATAGAAGCATACAACATGCACGTGGCTTTAAATTCAACCTACCTGAAACCAGCGAACGCTCGGTTGGCTTCGGCGGTCTTATGCACTTCAGCTCTCTTCTTGATTACATTACCATCCTGCTTGAAATGGTAGCAATCCATAATCTAGAATGTAGTGGAAATCATGAAAATCATGAACATATTAGTTAGTTGTAGTGGTGGTGCCGTAATACTTCGAGTGATACTCTAGCACCTGTGAGTAGAAGTGATTCCGTAAATTTATATCATACACACAAACACACACACACAAACACACATATATATATATATATGTGTGTGTGTGATGTGTGTGTGTCAATGTGTGTGTGCGTGTGTGTGTGTGTGTATGTGTGTGTGTATGTACGTGTATGTGTGTGTACGCACGTATAGGTACTACCCTGTAAAACTATATGCATGCGTGTGGGCGTTTGCGAGTTTCCTGTCACTTGATTTGGCACTATGTGAATACAAAGGCGAAGCAAATGTAGAATAAAAATCACAGATGTTTTTATATATATATATATATATATATATATATATATATATATATATATATACAACACACACATATATATATATATATATATATATGTATATATATATATATACTCACCTCGAGATACATCCTTTCCTCCATTGTGTATGGCTTCTTCCTCTTGCGTGCGGCGTCAACGATCCACCGCATGGCTAGGAGTAACGCCTCGGCTCTTTGATGGACGTCGGCACCTGTGTGTACAGATAGACGTGTGTGAGGAGAGCCAAGAATATGCGTATATATATATATATATATATATATTATATATATATATATATATATATATATGGGTTGATATATGATATATATATATATATATATATATATATATATATATATATATAATATATATTATAATACATATCAATATATATATACATATATATATATATATATATATAATATATATATATATATATATATATTATATATATATATATTATTATACATATATACATATATATTATTATATATACGTGCATACATAAATATCATATGTATATATACACACATGCATACATTGCGTGCACATGTACATATATATAACATATATATGCCATATATATGCTATAATAATATTATGTATACAATATATTATTATATATATATATATTATATTATTATTATATATATATTACATGCTATATATATATAATATTACATATATGCACATTATATATTATATATAATACATTATTATTAATATATATATGCATTATGCACATATTACATATTATTGTTGATTGTGCAATGTGTGTGTGTGTGTATGCATTATTAGAACCTTTATCCATAACCATATATATATGTATGATATATATATATACATATATGATGATGTGATGTGTGTGTGTGTGTGTGTGTGTGTATTACATTGTGTGTATTTTCTATTTCTATAAAATATATAATACATATATATATATATATATATATATATATATATATATATATATATATATATATATATATATATATATATATATATATATATATATATATATGTATGTATATATATATATATATATATGCATATATATATATATATGTGTGTGTGTGTGTCTATATATACATCCCTGTCCATATACATCAGATCCCAATATCTGCAATTTAAACCTTCAGCCAGTAATATCATACAGTCACTAGAGACCATGTGCCCTTCGGACATGTAGGGACAAAGACAGTCGGTTCCATAGCCTGTGGAATAAGTTCACAGATACTACTCTATTTGAGTCTATGTTTATAAATACGAAGGGCGCGACATCAATATGGACATATATAGACTAAGCCACATAGCACATACCAAATGAACGGATCCTCGAGCTCGCATGTTGACACACTCCATCAAAGGCTTGGCATTCTCGACAGCCGTGACCACCACATTGATGGGATTGTCCAATCGGATGGTTTTGCCCTCATTCCTTGGATCAGGTATAGGGGTGGTCTTGATCATTTCTAATACCTGTAGGGAAAACAAGCACATATAAAAAAAGGCGCACCATTTTGTAGTTGACAGTGTGATATTGAATTTGACAATACTTATGGAAAGCTATATCATTCAGAAATAAAACAGATCACATGCATACTGTGTATTCCTAAGATAAATCTACAACCGATTGAATTCGGCTGCAGTTCCAGAATTCTGGGACGCTTTCATGCCGGCGGCAGTATCTCCGACCAAAATACATACGATGAATGAATATATATCAATATACATACGTCTATATTTCTATTTATATATATATATATAATATACATGTAATAATAGATATATATATATATATATATATATATATATATATTCATATATATACATATATATTAGATATATATATATATATATATATATATATATATATATATGATGTGTGTATTGTGATGTGTGTGTGTGTGTGTATGTGTTATTGTGTGTGTACATGTATATGTAGCATATATATATATATATATATATATATTATATATATATATATATATATATATATATATATATATATATATATAATATATATATATATATATATATATATGTATATATATATATATATACATAATATATATATATATATATATATGTATATATATATATATATGCATGCATATATATAATATATACATATATGTATGACATATATATATATACATATGTGCATATATATATATGCATATATGCATATATACATATATATATATATACATACATATATATATATATATATATATATATATATATATATATATATATATATATATATATATATATATATATATATATATATTGATATGATATATGTGTGTGTGTGTGTGTGTGTGTGTGTGTTGTGTGTGCATATATATATCAATGTTACGCCATCTAGATACGACATACTCTATAGATGATCCGTTGTGCAACAGCCTTCTTTCCGTCTTTCATAAGTAAGCAAGTGAGCTTATTTATAATCTTATCCTGTGTAAAACTCTTTCTTGTCTCCTTCTGGTCGTCTAGTATACTCAGCAGTTTTCGTTCCTCAGCTACGTTCCAAGCCTTAGGCTGATCCATTCTGAGACCTCTGGGCTTAACACCTTGTCCTCCGGGTGTACTACTCGTTATAGCCTTGGCATTGAACTGAAACTTCGACTGAGTAGCTGGTTGTGCAGTGGCATATGTATGTGCCGACACACGTGTGCGCACATGTGCATTTGTGTGTGTGTGTAGACTGTTACAGATGTAAAAACTGGTTCTTAGTTGGTTGTGAGTTGTACTAGCGTTAACTGATGAGCTTTTGAGTACGCAGGAAGCACGGGGGAGTGCGTGGCGAAATGTTTGCGACATGATGCTTATGATTTATATATATATATAGGTATATATACTGACGCCCAAATATATTCCCGAACTGAGACTATGGCCGCAGAGAGATTGGCTTTAAAGCTAACGCATCTACTTAGACATGTACACCCACGGTGATTGTGATCTATGAAGTCAGCTTCAAACGTTATACCAAGATATAAATACGAACGAGTACAGCGAAATGGTTTGCTTAATAGAGCAATTTTTATAAACAAAGAGGCTTTTGACCGATATACATTAATCTCTCAAAACTATATCCTCTGCCGCATACTCCCACGCGAAGTCGATACAGTAAATATGTATGTGGTATTTACTGTCGTAGAGAGTAGTATGAATGTAGTCTATAAATAGATTGTGAAATCCAGGGTACTCACACAATATTAGAAACCCAACAACAAGGCGATATATATCATTATCCGTTTTCCCGCCCACACGTGCCTGTACTGATATGTGCGACAGTGTTCGAATTGTTTAGTATACCGCAGTATCTGAGCACGCCTCAGTGCTTACATATTACTTCACGATAGAATAGATATACTGTAGAATTAGAGCTATCAATCCATACAAACGGTCCTTGCAACATAGCAGCCTATTATATATAAACAAAAACCAACGCTACAGAGATGGCAGAAACAGCAGCAGCGGCGGTAGTGCCTGGAGGCCCAGTTAAGATGGATGGTGTAAAGTCGACAACAAGGCAACTCAGGGTGGCAGCTCACAGTCATATAACTGGGTTGGGATTAGACGACGATGGTAATATCCTACAAGTAGGAAGCGGTTTGGTGGGACAAGAACAAGCCAGAGAGGTGAGTAGATATTAGTGTTTTTTATGTCTGTTGAGACTGAATTATCTGTCGACGGCTAATTTCTAAAAGGACGTGATATATATATATATGTGTGTGTGTGTGTGTGTGTGTGTGTGTGTGTGTGTGTGTGTGTGTGTGTGTGTGTGTGTGTGTGTGTGTGTGTATGTGTGTGTGTGTATGTATGTATGTATGCATATATATCTATATATATATATATATATATACGTGCGTGTGTGTGTGTGTGTGTGTGTGTGTGTGTACACGTGTACACGTGTGTCGTGTGTCTGTGTCTGTGTCTGTGTCCTGGTCCTGTGTCTGTGTCTGTGTCTGTGTCTGTGTCTGTGTGTGTCTGTGTCCTGTGTCCTGCGCGCGTGTGTGTGTGTGTATATTCGTGTGTGTGTACGCATGTGTGCGTGTGTCTGTGTGTACAATTTTGTATTTTGTGTATGTATATATGTATGTACGTATGTATGTATCTGTGTGTGAATATGCATGTTTGTACGTATGTGTGTGTGTGTGTGTTTGTGTGTGTTTGTATGCGTGTGTGTATTACGTTTTTGTGTACATATGTGTTTATGTGTATATATCTATGTGTGGTGTGTCCTTGTGTGTTTACGTATTTGTTTGCGTTTGTGGTTGTTGATATGTACCGTGTACAAGTGCATATGCTTGATGCATTTTATTGTATTTGTGCGTGTGCGTGTGTCCATAAATAATCTAAATAGATACAAGTACATGCATACGTACTTGATTTTATACATATTGGATACTCTTCAATGCACACTTATATGAATGAGGTACATCTTGTTTTCATGTAGACATGAATCTGTGTCGTTTCTAAAGGTGGTAGAAGACTCATTGTATTTTCTTGTGTCATCATACTGCTAGTCAGTGTGCACAAATCCCTTGTACATTGTGTAAATTTAATCTTGAACTGTTATAGATATGTCTACAAATGGCAACTATTCAATCTGAAATATCAAAGTGGGTTCAAACATGTATTATAGCGTTCGTGAGATTCTGATTTGTACCTATCGTACCTCTCCGATGTGCTGTTCAGTGTTTCCTATACATCAAGTATTCTGTGTGTGTATAATCCTACATATGTGCGTATTTCCATATCTCCGTGTACGTGTTGTAATGCGGGTCTAGTATACCAGTTCACGATGCAATTAAACTGCTCACACAACAACTAAATGCATACGATACTTATATTATACAATAGTCTCGTTCTCGGTACATGCTACTTTCATTGGTAAAACATAAAAAACAATATGCGTTCTGTTCGTATGTATGATTATACAGTGTAAGATGTATATAAGCCATTTGTATGTGGTTATTTATATCTATATGTTTGTATTGTCATGTCTACACAAGCAATCCCCCCCAAAAAAAAGAAAAAGGACTGACGTATATCATATCACTGCTGCTAGAGTTGTACTTCTATAGCTTTGACCAGTCACCCCTCGCCTGGCATCTGGCAAGGTCACACCAGGTCTTAAGTCCAGTATCTCATATACATCTGCCCATAGATAGAGCCATATGATCATTCCGATGTACATGTTGCATAAACTTCTCCGTCATAGTATAACCATAGCACGATATCCGTCTCTCTACATCATCTAGTACTCTTACGTACTCACTCGCACCTTATCCCTGTTTTTGGTGTCTCATAGGCTGCCAGTCTCATCGTGGATCTTATTAAGAACAAGAAAATGGCTGGTCGCGCTGTGCTGTTGGCTGGTCCTCCTGGCACGGGCAAAACAGCTATCGCCCTCGCCGTATCCCAAGAGTTGGGCGTCAAAGTACCCTTCTGTCCCATGGTAAGTTAAAGTGTAGTATATATATATATATATATGTGTGTGTGTGTGTGTGTATATATATGTTGTGTGTGCGTGTGTGTGTGCGTGTGTATATGTCTGTATATGTCTGTATGTATGTATATATTTATATATGTATTAATGTGTATATATATGTGTGTGTGTATGTATGTATATAAAGTCTACAGCCTGTCCTGTCGAGCAATCGTTGCTGCCGTGACCATCTCATCCGTGCAAAATTTCGTCAGATCTAAATTTCCCGCTGAAGACATATGGTACACTGTGGTTTCTCAACATATCTTTGTTGTAATCGATATTTCCAACAGGTTGGCTCCGAGGTGTACTCATCGGAGGTAAAGAAGACGTCTGTTTTGATGGAGAACTTCCGTAGAGCCATCGGTTTGAAAATCAAAGAGATTAAGGAAGTGTACGAGGGTGTGTGCACCGAACTGACGCCGGAGGAGACAGAGAACGCATTCGGAGGCTACCAGAAAACTAGTAAGCGGACTATATATATATATATGTGTGTGTGTGTGTGTGTGTGTGTGTGTGTGTGTGTGTGTGTGTGTGTGTGTCTATGGCTTTGTGTGCGTGTGTGTCTGTATCCGTGTCTGTGTCTGTGTCTGTGTTTGTATATGTTTATGTGTTTATATATGTGTGTTTATACATACGTATCTTTTAGACACTCGTATTACTACGGACGATGTGTGTGTCAAAATTTGATATGAAACTCAGAACGGGACTAGAAGCCACAACCAGTACATTAAAAGTGGATTTCAATGAAAATTAGTACCTACGTAAAGCAGTCACATATACCAATGTGATGTACTGTTCTGATTGATGAGAATTGTCAGGCTGTGATTTTATGTGAACTAGCATGTGAAGCGTAGTGTACTGCATGGAGGTCGTTGGCACATATGGGAGCTTTCTGAAGTCTCGCATACTTGTGAGTGCCTGGTGTACAATATCAGATATCCTTTGTGGTCTCTTAGTCGCAACCCAGTGTGCTAGCGTATGTCGGTGGGGTCTTACGCGTGTAGCCGTCCCATCTTGTGTAACCTCGTCTGAGGTATGCACCAGTAGGGATATCGCCTTGGACCGGTTACGTATCACTGTGGCGTGTACACACAGCGTCTCAAATGTACTAAACAGTACTACATCTGTACGACTGCGAAGCGTGGTTTAGAAAATGTATCTACACCAAAGGCGACACCTTTCGACTGACTTTCTGCCGCATCTGTGACACCTCCAGTGTAGTGAATTGATACTTCCCCGTGAAGTCCGATGCTTAATACCCTCTTTCACAGGCGGGTCCGTACTCTGTGTGTTCTGTTGCGTATACGGTTAGTCACAGCTGTCATTGTTAACCACTACCAGACTGTGGTAACCTCCTTATACTAACAGTACTGTCGCACAGCCACGAATGCTCACTCATGTTGGTGTAGTACGTGGCGTGTGGCTACTGGTTAGTCTAGACAAACGGCACACGGCTGCACATGGCGTCTAGCAGCGCTGGTATACCCAGTAGGATATTCAACTGTTCGTTTTGTTTGGTATCGCACAGTCAGCCATGTAGTCATCGGATTAAAGACGTCAAAAGGTTCTAAGCAGTTAAAACTGGACCCCACCATCTACGACGCCATAATGAAGGAGAAGATCTCGGTGGGTGATGTCATCTACATCGAATCCAGCTCAGGCGCCGTGAAGGTATTGCAATGGATTGCTTGTTCATCCGTGTTGATTTAGCGGTCGATCTGTAGGTGAGTGGGTGTTTCTCGGCTGTTGCTACACTCCTATGGCTGTCTATAGGATTTCAAGATGCGGGAAAATAGCCCTGACTAAGCCAAACTCAGTGCGCAGTTTCATATTATTGAGCCCAGTCCAGACTCTGAAACGGTATACAGAAGGACTGTCTATTTTTTTGTTTGTTTATTTGCTCGGACATTTCTGTACTGCAAGTGTATCGGTGTTGCCTAGTTGCACATGCAGTCAAGCCTTACTGTATGTTTGGATGTCGTTGCGGGATGTCTTTTATATCTATAGAACAGCTCCGCTGTTGAACTGGTTATCAGATTCCTTGCGTGCACATCTGCAGTCTGTCTATACTATCTCACGATAAAACCCTCAAACCCTAAAACCCCGTCCATAGACCGCAAGGTATGTATATCACAGCCAGTTATTGCTACTTACGTATGTGATGTGCCCGGCGCTTTAATCTATCCGTTTCGTGGCTATTGTCTTTGTTGTCGTTTAAGGTAAATCCTTGGGGCTGCCCGTGGTTGTGGGTTAGATCCGTGTAGCCAGCTTGTGTATGGCCATCATCCCAACAGAATGTGGTGTGCCAGAACTTGCATCCTATCTTCATCGTGTCATGATGCTGGGGAGATACTATGCTTAAACCCACGAGCTTAGTTGTGTCTATATTCATGTCTGTGTCTGTGTCTGTGTTTGTGTCTTTTTTTTGCACACGCATGGTGCGTAGTCACAGTCATGATAGCACGCAAGCTTAAACAAAGGTGACCTGTGTCCAGCGAATATCAAACATCAATCTGCCGATAAGCCCGTTCTTCGTGCCGATAACTAACACATAGCCGATAGCTCACGTGTACCGCACAATAACCTTTCTCTGTTTAAGAGGGTGGGACGTCATGACGCGTATGCGCATGAGTTTGATCTCGAAGCGGAGGAGTATGTGCCTATGCCCAAGGGAGATGTGCACAAGAAGAGGGAGATAGTCCAAGACGTTACGCTACACGATTTAGATATGGCCAATGCGAAGTGAGTATGGCTGGCTTACATAGATATACTGCAGCGTGAATAGCTGGGTGTGGAGTGCGCCTAGCACATGTGTGTGCGTCGATGCATGTGTCTACATGCGTGTATGGTTTAGTATTATGTAGGCCGTCAATGCGGCGAGGAAGCTTGGAAGCTAATGTTAGTTGTGTGTTATTGTGTGACCTATAAACTGTGCGCTCGCGCGAGTGTACCGTTGCGGTTTGGTAGATCGATCGCAATGGCGCATAGTAATATGAAGTCGCTCGGGAGCCGGATGTAGTACGGTGCCTATGAATGGCACTACACATATGTGTGCGAGTTATCTGTGTGTTTTGTAGGGGTTTGATCATGTGTTGTTTACGTAGTAGCACTCGAGGCGTTGTTGTCTAACCAGTACTCAAAGTTTAAAATATTAAATAAACAAGGGGAACACGTATAGCTGTTTCCACGGTAACAACCGACTAGTCCACATTACCCACTTTCGCTGCGGTATACGTCTGCGTTCGCACATAGCACCTTGTTCGATGGTAGGTTCGACGATTTGTTGATGATGCGTCAGCTGATAGTATCAAACTATGAGAAGTCACACAAAGAATAATCTAGTTGCCGTTTGTAAGTGTACATTCTCATTTGTGAAGTTGTGTATAAGTATAATATAATTGCGTGTTCTATTCCTATGGTGTCTGAAGGGGTCTATGTAGTTACCCGTACCTATACGTATATGTCCCATATTTTCATTGTATTAATACTTTTTCAACTTGCGTGCTGTCTGTCAGACCGGTGGGAGGTCAGGATGTTCTGTCAATGATGGATCAGCTTATGAAGCCAAAGAAGACTGAAATTACAGACAAATTGCGAAAGGAGATCAACAAAGTAGTCGACAAATACATCGACCAGGGAGTGGCGGAACTTGTGCCTGGGGTGCTATTTATAGATGAGGTATGCCTTTACAATTATAGATATCCGAAGGGTATTGGAATACGTCTTTTTTGGTTTGTTCTCAGCTATGATAATTAGGTGTATACCTACTCTTTATTATACTTACGCCTATTTGTTAGGTTCGATGACACTGTGTAAGACTGCGTACTCGGTCGTGTACTGTGAGAACCACGCAATGTATATGTATATATATATATATATATCTACTATATCTACTATATATATAACTATATATATATGCGTGTGTGCGTGTGCGTGTATGTATTTATGCATATACATATCTATATATATACATATATATGCATATATATATATATATATATATATGTGTGTGTGTGTGTGTGTGTGTGTATATGTATACATATATATATATATATATATATGTATATACATATATATATTATATTATATTATATTATAGGTATGTATGTATGTATGTATGTATGTGTATAATGTATATCTATATATATATAGTTGGTGCTTGCTCGGTGTGTGCACTTCCATACCTTTGTTCGTTAATACTATTTTACATTGCTTTGTTTGAGTAGTTTGGAACATATTGTTGGTGGTGTCGGGAACGATATAGCTTGTCTCAGCAAGGGCCCTAGTCGATGTGTGTGTGTATTATGATTCAGAAGGGATGGTGGGGATGATCGCAACCCGAACCGCTATAGCAAAGCTAGCAGACATCCAATAATCCTTCTCCATTTGCATAAGCACGATCGTTACTAGTGTAGCCATGTGTTTTGGCCTATACAAGATCTATCTGTGCCTCATTGCTGCTCTATATACGCCTACAGGTATTATAAATTCAGATCATGCATACATGGATGTCGCCCACGAGTCAGTGTGCAGTGAGTGTTCGTACACCGTATGAGGTTTGGTACCACTTAGTCAATTCCGTGATTGTTTGAATACCAGCCACATGACAATACACACCAAGTAGGTGTTCTTGATGGAAGTACTCACACGATAGCATCGCGACTCTGTGCTCGAACAGGTACACATGCTGGACATAGAAACCTTCACATACTTACACAGAGCGCTCGAGTCTTCATACGCTCCGATTGTCATCTTCGCCACTAATCGAGGGATCTGCACTATCAGGTATATAATGGCGACGATTTCTTCCCCAGATATGCACGTACACGTAGCATCTGTTTATATTTAGTGCCAAAAATCTTTGGCTTCGGTCCTGTGCTACTACCTATTCCGATACGCCTACAGATTTATCAATTTTGTGTAAAATGTAGGAGGCATTGATTGCATGTTGGTATTTAGCTGAATCTCAAATGTGATCACAAGCACAATGTATATATTAAACACGTAAATGAATATAAGGCACTGACTTGCGAGATTTATACCTTACCTCTTTGAAGTCACCGGTTGATCTTGGTTATCGTTGGTGTGCAACCATGCAGTCATAAGTCTGCAAGTACGTGAATGTACGTACGTATTTGATACAATTTGCGTTTACACAACAGTCACTAATCCTCCCATGCGATGCCCACTATGGCTGTTTAGGGGCACTGACGGGATACAATCTCCCCACGGACTCCCGCTGGACTTGCTCGATCGTCTACTGATCGTGAGAACACTCCCGTACACAACGAGCGAAATGGTAAGCTCTCTATGATTACATCGTGTCACGCTGTATTGCACCGTTTTGTATTACATTACGTTGTGTCTTGTTGTGCTGTGTTCTGTTGTCTTGTCTTGCCTTGTGTTTGTGTTTGTGTTGAATTATATCGTACGAAAGCATATTGTAGGCCTCTGGATATCTCCGTTGGCGCTATATTCCTCTGTAAATCTGCCTAAGAAGTTATGTATCTGTGTTGATGTACTATAGGCTTGTCCTGCCTCGATATGTCATGTTTTTAAAATGCTGGTTCCCCTGCTGTTGTCCATAAGTATCAATTTATATCCTATCCGAATACCTCGACCGTGGTATTGCGCTATGCTCGATGTGTATCACCCCATTTGTTTTGTACACCTCATGATTCTACAGATAGTTGAAATGCTTTGCGATTTATTCACTATACAAGTTTGAATGTGCTAGCCTCTTCTGTTCTAGTGTAGATTTGTTTCCTCTGTAGGCTCTATTGTTCTTTACAATTGTTGAAAATGATCTTGGATGGTATACCTTACAGCCCAATTGATGTAAATAGTTTATCAGTGAGAGGTCGGTATATTGTCGATTCGACAATTGCTACCGAAATTCTTTCCTATTGCGTTTGTCATTTCACAATCGTTGGATATCTGTGGATTGTTTTATTCTACAACATTAATCCTGCATTGGATTCGATCATATATACGCATGTACGCAGCATGCCTATGTAGTATAGTCTGCTTATCCGGTCTGATACTGATTACACAGGTGCAAATCATAAGACTAAGAGCAGAGACAGAGGGCATCAGTTGTGAGGAAGATGCCATCATTCGGCTGGGGCAGATAGGCACCGAAACCACACTAAGGTAAGTATTATGGCAGGTGCTCAACTGAAAAGCACGGTATCCCATCACGTTAGGGGTTCATTCAGCAACCGCGCTTGTGACTGGACAAATCTGTGTTTACTTGTTTTGTCTGTAACTATGTGCTCGGTTGTAATCTCAGTTCTCACATATACTATCCAGTACACACACACATACGCCGGTAAGTATCTATCTTATATAAATACTATAGTTTTAGTGGGTGTAGCATGCTCGTATTCAATCTGTTGGAGACCAGTTTGCGAGCATATACTTCACGCCCTTGGTATCACATTGCTTGTTAATGTACTTGACTGGTAACCGGGGTGTGCTACTTATACTCTCCCGGGGAGAACTATGTAGCTTATTCTCAGTACGCGGCTGCACTCGTATTGACCACATATTATCAACTTCCCATCATTCATCTACTAAGGTATTATTAACGTCCTTGCTTACCTTGGCCGTGCTCTTTACTGTATATACTCTGCACACATGTTTATATTTTTATATGTTGCCGCCACTGGTATGCTAGAAAGTTTGACGCTCTGCGCAATTTCTTCTTCGTTACTGTATTTTCTTCTATATGTGCTCATTCTTGAATATTTTCTTATACTATGATACATTTTAAGGTATGCTGTGCAATTACTTACACCCGCGAATATATCACGGAAGATGACGGGGAGGGACAAAGTGGCAGTACAAGACGTGGAGGACGCCAGCAATCTGTTCCACGATGCGAAACGATCCGCTAAACGATTGGCGGAAAACGATAATAAGTATATGCAATAGATGAAATGTGCGCATCTGTGAGTGTTTCTGCATAGTAATGCCATGGTTTAATAAAGGGGTGTTCACCTCAGTGCACACATAAAAAACGCATGTGTTTAATGGAAGATTTTGTATACTGCAACACGAAACACTCGTATAAATAAAAATAGTCTGATTTTTCTATTTTTGTGCTCTACAGTTTGCATATCACTCTGAGTTAGAATTTCCTTATGTTGAATGACTGACTAGTTTTGTAACGTGTCCCCAAACTATTAGGGGGATCGCAGCCGGTTTTATGATTGCTTGGCACTTGTCTATCTCCCAAACAACTATACTAGACTGTACCGAAGGTGTTTTCCATTAATAATCTCGATGTGAATTGGTTTCTAAATCGTGTCAACGATTAGGCGGATCGCAGTCATATTTATGTACTTTCTTAGCATAGGTATATATCTCCTTCCTCTCACTTATCTGTATTCTTTTAGAGAATGAAATTCATTTTGTAAAAATTAAATGGCATGCGAATTCATTATTGTATTATAGATTTATACAATTATTTTATGTTCAATCTTGTGGGTAGTATAGTGGCTAGTATCCCCGCCTGCCACGCGGAAGACCCGGGTTCCATTCCGGTTCGAGAATCTTTTCTTTCTTTTGTTGAACTATATGTTTTTGTCAGTCGTAGAGTTGAAGATATTGTTGAATGCGATCATTAAGAATAGTTAAAACAAAATATCAACATTTAATACCTGGCATTTTATTGTTCAGTTCATCCTATGAATATAGTGGCAAGATTTTTGTCTTGCGTACAAAAAATCTCACCTAGCCGGAAATCGAATCCGGGTCTACCCCGTGGCAGGGGGCAATTATACCACTAAACCACTAGGTACATTTGTATATTGTAATTATTATATTTATATTTATTTTATTGCATACTTATTTTGGGTGCATAGCTGCTCTTTTTGCAGAGGAATCTCGTCATTGCAGGAGACCACATTTAAATGTGGGCTGCTGTGATCATTTCCTCGTAATATACTCGTGATTATTTTGAAACGAAATATTGAAATTAATGTATGATCTTTGGCTGTGTGTACCTTTTGCGCAAATGAGGAGCCTCATGGCTTCATGGCAGGCTATATATACCTTTATGCCCAGTATTCTATCAAACAGCTCTATTTGTACTAATTAATTGTAATACATATTTATGTAGCTTATTATTGATCAGAATATTTTATTTACATTCTACATTTTAGTTCATACTTAACTTTAGTGTTGAATGAATAAATGCGATATGCGAGTGTTTTTTATATACCCCAATAGCTATCTATATTGAATCTACTATCCTCTCCAGGAAAGTATACTGCATGACGTATATTAGCACCATCAGTGCAGAAAGAGACCTTTTATTTGAACCCCGGCTAGTGTACGCTATCGATGGCCGTGTATAATTGACTAGAGAATACACATGGGGGTCAGGTGTTTGATCGCGACCGTACGCTTCGAGAGACAAGATTTTATTTCTGAGACAAATGTATTTATATCGATGATAGTCAGTAGTTTGAAGTTGCCCATTACTCGATATGGAAAAGTTATATTCATGTGATATGGTAGCAAGTAGTTATAAAAACTAACCCTTGATAAGTACTAAGTACCCAGTATACTGCCTGGAAACTTACTACCGGCGATTATTTTCATACTCAGTGGGGTGTCATATTTGTGTTAACACTACCCGATGCTTTGTGCCTAACTGAATATTCTCTAAATTCAATATTTGGTCAATTCTTTTGTACCAATAGGCCACCGCTTCAGTTCGCCGCGTAAATTCGTTGGATTCTGATGCTGTGGAAACTAGAATCCAGAAGCGTCTTTTCGTATCGTAATCCCTCAAATGGATGAGTTGACTCAGAACCGGCTAAATCACCACTTCCCGTTCGTCAATGTGTGTGAACCACTACACGGTGTAAAAGATACATGTATTAGCTTAATTGACTTAATTTGACCAAACGATTCGACCCCTTAGCTGAAGGAACTGTTATCCAATACGTTGCTTCGCGCAATAAATATGTGTATATCGCTGTCGCCAATACTGATGTTTTATAGTGGAGTTGGTTAGTCAAGGACATCGACATTGGGTAGTTCGTTTCTAACCCCCATAGATACGATGTTTATATGTGCAAGATGATGTGATAGACGGATATAATTCATTAGTTGTGAGATTGACAGTCAATTATGTCTCACTGATATCAACTTATCAAAAATACAAAAACACAATTTACGTAGCAGCCAAAGTGTCCCATAGAGGGTAGAATGCGATAAACAGCATACTATCCATGCGCAAACTGAACATATCATTGCTATAAAAGCTTTCGTCTCCTCAAACCCCGACACTGCTGATTGTAAGTAGCATATCGGTGTTGTCTAGATACGAACATAATATGCAAAGCCGGATATAGAAATTGATTGTTTCACTTAAACCTTTCTGAATATAAACCGGAAGCGCAAACTGAAGAATGTCCCGTTTCCGGCGTGTGCTAGTTCATCATTATCATTTAGTCATTTGTCATAGCCATTTTGGCCATCTCGTATTTACTATGTATATCATGTTATCCTCCCGTCGGATGTGCTGTAGTATTCACGGCCGTGCTTTGAAATTTAGTAGCCCAAATTACATCATGAGAAATGCATAATTATCAGGCGAACTAGCACCTAAAACCTTCTGACATCTATAAATCCTCCTTCTCGTAGCAATTCCCCCAACAGTCAAATATTTGCAATATTCTACCAAACGAAACGGTACACATTGTAGCAATTATGAACATGAAATGTTCACATAAACATTACGAAGGGATGTCAGACTATTCGTTGTATACGTCAAAGCCACTCTTGTTATCTCGTATTTCATACCTTTGTCACACTATCCTCCCGTCGTATGTATTCCATAGGTCGCTCATGCTTGGACGCCAAGTGCTAAGTAGGTTCAATAAAAAAGCATATAAGCCATCAGACACTATATTACAGACGCTCTTGAAAACTTAACCACATGCATATTGTGCTTCTATAGTTTTCGCTTATCCGTTTTGATCCATTTTCAGACCCCTGCTAACGAGACCCAGTAGATAATTGTATGTGTATATAGCAGCAGAATCGTGCATTCACATGGATTCGTAGTCAAGATCATTGCTTTTAAGGTTATATTAATATATCTATCGTAGTACAATTAAGTTGTAGTCCACTCGCAGCGTTTCAATATATGGGCCACCACCATGATTGTGCAATAAAACTTATTTGTCACTAGCTCACTCTTGGACGTTTAAACGTGTATGGAAGGCTAGTGAACTGAATACCTCTCCTACAAATGATCACCTTTTAAGAAGTTCTATATCATCTTCTATTGAATGTGTTTAGAGATTTTGGGATGTTTCAGCATATGCATATCGCCGTGTACGCAGGAAATGCCCCCGAAACGAACTTTCTAGCTCATGACAATGCTAAGACTATTAGCACGCCCCGTTTGATACTAGGGCGATCGCGATTGCGGATCAGAATAATCACGGCCGTGTCTTGAATTCGATAATCCCAATTGTATATCGATGTTTCATCAAGCAGTGCATAATTATCAGGATACCCAAACTCTCTTGACATCTATGAAATATCCGTCTCGTGGCAACTTTCCTAACATACGTCAAATATTTTCAAATTTACCAACGACAAATATCGTGAAAAATATGCGCATGAAATGTCCGCATACACAGTATAAAAAGACCTCAGAATGTTCATGTATACTGCCGAGAAAGCATGAAGTACTTTATTATTTGGTTAATTATACAACCCAGGCGTTAAAAATAGTATACGATGTGATGTGTTTATCATCTGACTATATAAATAAGATCTTTATAGCCTATTAGTTTTGTATCGCATATTATTCGTTATTGAGAATATATAAATCGATACAATCGAATTGGTAAGCGATTGTATGTCAAGGTCAACATTCTGCACTATGTATATCCGGTCGTCCTAAAATAACTTATATCGCTTGAAGTTCGATCTATATATATATGAATTTGTTTCAGTCATACTCATAACTGGGGTGTACATCTACTGTATCGACTGCAAACTCGGGGGTAGTTACTTGACCGTTTGATTGTATATAAAGTAGTCAACCATATCGTCGTATACCAGAGTGCAATGATTTTCGGGATCACATTATTTACCCTCAATTGTTTCGCAATTAAGATAAACTCGAGACTATATAGTAATCCTTGATCTTAAGGTATATACGACGATCGCTCTATCAGCAACTCGGGTTACCTTGATCTCATTAGGAACGCAAAGCATTGGCGTCAGATTCCTTCAGTAGTATTGAAGTGGAGCAGAGGGCAGGGGCACTAGCCCAATAGGGGAGAAGGCTATGGGTTGATAAAGGGATATGGGACAGAATCTGTATCACTATTTGGTTACCTGGATAGTTTGTTGTTCTACAGTGAGGCAATAAGAGTTATTCAAATATGTTCTCTTTCTACGTCCAGCGTTTGTAGTCAGTGTTCTCTAGATGCGCGACCATCAGCTTCGGATTGCTGCGACGTTGCAGATAATATACCATCTCCATATACAAAGACATTTGAGGTTATTACCTACCAATATTTACATATACACACAGACCAGAGGAAAAAACGCTCATATGATTACAAGTGAGAGTCGAATATATATAAATAAGGAACCTCGAGGCAAGGGCTGAGAAGGGCAGAGACATCTTGTGTATCACAAAGATACTTTTTGGATTACAAATGTTTCGTTATTGTCACTGGACAAGGTCTATTACAACCCAATTACTGTCGAATATGGTAGGACGACCAAATATAGCCATCAACTGCGCATATTGGGTTGTTCATACCAGAGAAGTCGGTGATACTTTTGTGATGTGTCAGGTGTGGACGCACCGGTTCTTTGATTCTAGTTTGGGAGCGACAATATACCTCATTATTCTATCAGAAGTGGAAGTGCATGTATATGATGTTTAGATCCCGTGTCGAGTCTTGGTCTTCGAGCTTCACAATTGACAACGCCGATCAAATGTCCCCAACAATAACCTTTTAGAAAAGAAGTGTGCTTGGACAAATTCACTCCACGATCTCAAATCTATTTGATCGAGTGTGCTCATATATATTTATAGTGTACAGGGATGAATGCAACCTGCATTTTGTCGAAACGAGAACCTTGATTTAAATTTATATAATACAACTATGAAATCTCGAAGCAACACCTAGTGGTTTAGTGGTATAATTGCCCCCTGCCACGGGGTAGACCCGGATTCGATTTCCGGCTAGGTGAATTTATTTTAGAAATATGTACTAGTGTGTTTTGTAGATTGATACATTCATATACATAGGTATACTGGTTTATTGTGTATATATGTAGATTTTATGATATATATGCACAATGTATATGTATGCGTATATATAAATATTGTTCGTGTGTAAAAACATGTTTTTAACATTTGTACATAATCGAATCAAAAACATAAAAAATAATTTGGAGAATGAGAGAATTGAACTCCCGACTTCGTGCATGCTAAGCACGCACTCTACCAACTGAGTTAATTCCCAGCTGTCATACTTTATATATTAAACAATATATACTTTTTATACATATTTTATCGTTCGTTTATGAATTGAAATCATCACTAAGAGCGAACAGCGAGTATCGAAACCACAAAACGGTAGCACCTTCATCGCACTTGTAATAGTTTGTGCAGTCAAGAGCTCGCGAAATATTTTATCGTTGCAAATACACCCGAATTCCGCAACGAATCAGTCCCTAATACATCATGATTGACAATATCAAATCAACGGTATATCGACAGAACCGCTTGCAAATCTTAATAATCGGCATTCATATTGACAGCTGAATCTGAAAACATACAGTCCAGTATCGATTGTCGGTCATATTTGTTTTGATGTACCATCATCCACGTCAACTGAACATCTTCCAAAGGGGTTTGAGACAATAATTATTGTCAACTTGCAATCTTCAACGAGCCTCATTTTCGAGCCTGAAAACCACTACCAACAAAACGACCGCAATTGGCTCTGTAATTATCGGAACAGTGATGGTGTTCGACACACTTTGGCTAACCTACCAATCCAATGGGTGTCGCGGGAGGCTATATTTTGCTCTGTGAATTTGATAGTGGACTTTTCGGATAACGGCTTGCCTACTTGGCCCTCATCGTGACTCTGAAAAATAGAACTACAAGGCTTCAACACCAGTTCTGTATTTTGCATGGCCGCGTGTTTAATAGTGAATTTTATTTTTCAAAACCAGTCTCTGAATATATATATATATATATATATATATATATATATATATATATATATATATATATATATATATATGAAGTAGGCGAGAGCGTCAGACTTAAGACGAGTCGCAGGCGAAAACGGGCAGGTTTAGCGGTCGCAGGCGAGAGCTTCAGCCTTGCTTGTCGCAGGCGACAATCGCAGTCATAGTGGTCGCAAGACCCAGTCTTAGTCGTATTGGTAGCAGTCTTAACAAATCTCTTTATTATTGAATAACCATTGCTCAAATTCTAACTACTAATCTTACGCGTGTGTTAATATGAAAGTAAAACCTAATGCTGAAGATAGCTGCAAGGTTTGGTTCTCAGCTAAACGAATAGAAAAAGGGCTGTATCGATATGCGAAAGAGGAGACATATCATACTTGTATAGCTAAAAGTTACCAACGAAACCGTAAAAGAGGTATCAAAATTATATCGTATTACTGGGATTTTGTTTGTATATATTTTGTGTTAGCACTGTTCATGAAAAATTGATGTAGTCGGACTTTGCCAACCTGACTCTATTACTGTTTTATTTGCAGAGTGCAACATGAAGATACTCAAAACCGGCGAAACTTTTAAATTGTTAGACAAGTATACTGTCCCATAATCTAAGGTAGTTATGTAAATATCGTCTCTTAAGGCGGTATAAACGTCTTAGAGCTACTGAACGTAATAAAATCGTAAAGTCTTTTAATAAGTCTTTTAAGTATATGAATTTTAGTCTGGTAATAAAGTTAGGTATGCCTCATATAAATCAGCAATACTCTGGGGGATTGTAAGGCTGAGACATTGCCTATATATCATCCTCCCAGTACTGATTTCGCCGAAGGGATTTTATTTATGTTTTCGTTATCGTTATTGTCGAAACTAGTATTACTTGTTTTGTTGCACGAAATACTAAAACTAGTAAAATCCTATCGTTAGAAAAAAAAAAAAAAAAGAAAAGAAATACCCTTGATGTCCTTAGTTATTGTCTTAACCAATAACTGGCCACTTATCAAGAATTACCGACTTCATCAGACTGGCATATCTGGTTGGCTGAGCGAAGGTCAAACTAGGTAACCATTAAGGGTCCCTAGAAACCTATGTTCGGTTGAGCCATCTCGCTACCGAAGTATTCAGATGTATATTTTGGAGTGTTTATCTAGGTCTCTTAATAGACCTACTCCAAATATACTCTTTGGCCTTTTTCACAGTCCCTTTAATGGGTCGGGGCCAAAATATCTGATTTGTAAAATGGAAAAGGTACTTGTAAATAGAACCGTTAAAACCCATTTAATACACGTGCTTTTAATAGTACGTTTATAATTTACGTGCTGCTCAAGAGTACGTTTATAAACATAAGAGTCTAATGTGGAGGCCCGGCTATTACACAGGCCCCAACCAGCTTTGAAATCCAAGAGAAGCTAGTTGCTCACTCAAGCCGATTTTGGATTTGCAAAGCGAGAAAGGAAAAACGGGTCGAAAACAT
Organism: Sphaeroforma sirkka; assembly: GCA_001586965.3. NCBI lineage: Eukaryota > Ichthyosporea > Ichthyophonida > Sphaeroforma > Sphaeroforma sirkka. Next base: position 31,987 of record LUCW03000663.1, read on the forward strand.
TAAGTAGCATAACATATAGTTAATGTTTCTCAGGCGGAGAAGTTAAGCGTTCTCGGTTACCCTGTGGGTTTTGGGCTTAGGTCCAGTAGGTCCGTGGTGGTCGACTGGACGTTTCTTACGCTTCAGTGTCTTTGGGACGTATGAAGGATGAGCATTAAGGCTAGGGATAAATGCTGTAGGTGGGTAAGTTTTAACTTCCGTACCTTCAGATGTTGGGAACATGCTGTCTTTATCAGCTTGTGACTTATGTAGGCGTTTACGCCATTTTCTATAAAAGGCTTTTAAATAGTCTTGATTGTCAAAAGCGTCTGAAGTTAACTCAGCGATCGTACCGTCTATAAAGCGTGTACGATAGTATGTGTGTAACTCCCTTATCCGTTCTCCATATTATGTCCTTAAATTCAGAACGATCAAGAGGTGCACTAGAGGTATGTCTTCTTGCGAGTATAATCTCAGTAGTCGGAATACGACTTGTGCCTATATTAAGCGCACTAGAACCATCGGGGTTATTGACCTCGTACGTTCCGCTTTTAGTGTCTGCTACTGAGATTATATATGGACCTATCCATTTAGATGTTAATACAGTAGCGTCAGAGTTGCGTTGACGGATGTTAACTCTGTCACCAATCTGATACTCTGCTATCTTCTTGGTAGTGTTCCATCTGTTTTGCCTTTTTAATAAGGCTATATTACGTGCTTCTCGCAAGCAAGGGTATACAACGTTATTATACGTTGTACCTTTTCTAACCATGGTAGCTCATGGCGATCAGGTTCATCCTTGTTATAGGGTATTTGTAACTCACTATATCTGCCACGAAAATAGTGAGCGGGTGTAGTTCCTGGGATCAGCACACTCGTTCATTTGTGTTTGTACCCATTTAAGATGGTACGGCCAATCATCTGCATCGTCCGTTAATGCAGTGCCTAAGAAGAACTTAAAGTCTTCTATGGCGCGTTTCATTTGCGCCTTGCGTTTGCGGTTTATATGGCACACCTCTCTTATGGTACATGCCTGATACGAGTACTAAAAATTCCATAATGTCATCACAGAACTCGCTACCGTTATCAGAGCACGTAATACCTGGCCACCCGTGGTCAGCAAAGACTTGGCAACATAATTCTGCCACGGTCTGCGTACTTTTATCCTTAAGGGGGTAAAGCAAGATAAACCGTGACGCCACATCAAAGAAGTGGCATACGTAACGGTCGCCTGTGTGCTCGGACGTAGGCAGGTCAACCAGATCAATGATGACCCTGCGCCATGGAACATCTTCGGTCACACTCTTAAGCGGTGCGAACCCATAGCGCTTGATCTGATTGAGATCACAGTCTGTGCATGACTGATATACTTTGTCAACTAAAGTTACCAACTTGGGATGCGCTATCCCATTTCGTTTAGCATCTGTAAGTGCTTCTACTACGTTCTGGTGCTTCAGCTTATGATTTTGCATCAGCCAAGAGAAAATGTTATCATCATTCTGCTCTTCCAGTATAAAGGTAGGGTGTTGAGAATTCACTTGCGTGTTCTCTACGTCTGTTGTGTTCACAGACTCCTCTCTTCCTTTTGAATGTGCATCTTTAGTGCGTTCATATACATATGATACACTTGACTTGTTTAATAGTCGTAATATGTGTGCGTGTAAATCAGGGTTCTCGTTCATGAGTCCCTTTAGAAAGAGTGTCTTAAGGACTTCGGGCTTGGACTTTATGTTATTGAATAAAGTCCTAGCTAGAGACTGACGCTTCTTAACAGTGTAGTCAGTAGTAGATTGTGTTTCTTGTGCACAATCTTCACGTGTTGTGTTGTCTTTGAACTGGTTAACGTTCAATTTGGTAGAGAGTGGAATCTCTGATTCTTTGACCTTGTTAAGGAAGGTCGCAGAGGGGGTTTATGAGGTTGTAGCTATAGGACCTATACGACATATTATAGTATGTCTCCAGGGCGTCTTTTGGACTGCTCGGGTACCCTGATAGAGGAAGGTATCTACTTCCCTATCTAAATATATTGGCTCGCATTGTATCATGCTTATTAATTTATCGAGCCACGGATCTAATTTCCGTAGAGGACAACACAACGTTAAGGTAGCTTTATGTATCTGAACATAATTTAATAATTGGGTAATTAACTGCCACGGTGGATTAGCCCACGCGTTATGTTTGGATAGATCCAATTGAAAGGCATCTCCTAGAGGATGATTTAACGTCATGTAATCTTTTAATTGCGCGTTATGATGCGCGGCGAATATATTTATAGTATGTGGGCCGAATGTCTTTTGTGCTAACTCAACCCATCTTGTATTACATTTCCAATCAGTGGCTAAGAGTTCACGGACTGACTTATTAAAATCTGGTACAAACCTGGACAACATATCCGGTAAGTGGTTATGTATGCCTGGTAAATATTTTATATCAAAGCGAAATTTTGATATTGTATCATGCCATCTGCTCAATAATTGAGAGTCCGGCTTCATCTCTCTCATGTATTGAAGAGACTTTTGATCACACATCAGCGTAAATGCTGTTCCATAGAGGTAGTCTCTAAAGTGTGTCATAGCTGTTACTATAGCTAATAATTCTTGTTTAACAGTTGGATAATTCAACTGTGATGCATTCATAGCACGGCTAAAGAATTGTATGTATCTAGGTTTATTATCTATAACCTGATACAATACTCCTCCTAGTGCTAGGTCTGATGCGTCCGTTGCTATTTCAAACGGCACGCCATCAACTGATCCTTGAACCACAGGTGCTTGTTGTACTGCGTGCTTGAGGATCTTAAATGCCTCATCACACTCTTTAGTCCATAGCTCCCCTAACTTACCTTAGTGACATCTTAAGTGTCCAAAAGGTTTTAAGTAATCTCCTAAGTGTGGAACGCCATCTGAAAAGAAGTTTACGAATCCACACATGCTATTTACATCTCTCCCGGTTGTTGGAGTTCTCCAATTTAAGAGATGTTCTACCTTTCCGGGGTCGATTTTGATACATTCCCCTGAGATTCTATACCCTGAGAGTTGAATCTCACTCATAGCAAAATGACATTTCTTCTCATTAATTTTGAAGTTCTGTTCATTTAATCTTTGTAGTACTCGTCTGACTAATGCTTCGTGTTCGGCTATAGTCTTTGAGAAGATGACTATGTCATATATGTAGACTTACACGTTAGGCATGTCTGCAAATATTTCCTCCATTACTTGTTGGAAGAATGCTGGTAGGGAGTGTAACCCAAAAGGTGCGCCCTTAAAGCGATATTGTTTACCCTTCCATGTAAAACTAAAGTATTTACGGTGGGGTTCATATACCTTCATTTGGTGGTATCCTTGTGTTAGGTCTATAGTTGTAAATACTGTAGCACCTTCCATTCTTCTTAACAACTCGTTTATACGAGGTAAGTGAAAGCTATGAGTTGGCAATAATTTGTTTATTGGACTCATATCTAAACATACTCTGACCTTCTTAAATGAACCGTCAGAGTTATGTTGATCAACGGCAAGTATGCCAAGTTTACTGGAGTTTGTTGATAGTTTATTTCTATCTCTCCATCTGTTAACCATTTCTCGACTTGTTCTTTTACTACTGCTTCGTGTCTCCAAGATACATAGTTTCTTGATGGACACTTCAGCTGAGTAAAGTCTACCTTGGTTAAATCTAAACTAACATATCCGTCGTTAAAACGGAACTTAGCCCAGTCAGTGATCTTGATCTTCTTATTTACTAAGAATAGATCAATGATCTTTTCCGCAAAGTCAGGTATTAATACCTTGACTGTGTCGGATGGTGGTATATATGGTTTCAGACAATTATCGTCTGATTGATCCGTTAATGGATCTACATTGTTCGGTAAACTAGTTACGGATATACCTAATGTAAGTAAATCACTCATTCCGACGATAATGTCGTACTTCTGTGATATCTTTACTATCACAGCTTGGGTTGTAATGTGGCGATGGTCGGCTAATGAGATTTTAACATCGGTAGCCATCGTATCGCACTTGGAAGTCTTCTCATCAGCTAATATAAGGTGAGTGGTTTGTGTTCTACGTTCGATATCTTTCATGAATGTAAAGCGATCGGATATACATGAAATTTCTGAACCAGGATCAATCAACGCAAGGACTTTATCTTCGTTGCAATATACAGGGATTATTACACGCTCGTCTAAAGAGTCGTTGTATTGCCTTTGAAGAGATTGAACCCGGTAGTAACTTCATTCAATTTGATATATGGTTTCCGGTCACGTGCCTTGGCGTGATAACCGTTGGTTTTCTCACACTTGTCACACTCATTAATAAAGTGTTTGCAAGTAGCTGAGTGCCGCTCGTTCCAATAACTGTTCGGGGCAAGCTGATACATATCGTATCCACACTGCTCGTCGGCACACTTCTTAACTTGCTTGTATAGTGCTTCCTTCTCAGCACGTATCTTTTTATCAGGCCGTGAGTGCGGCGCTGATTCACACGGACGAACATTCGGACATTCGTTAGATGTCTGTCGGGATACATACCCTTGATCAATCTGATCACGTGGTTTCTTAAGAACCACCTTCTCTCTCGAGGTTACTCGATCAGAGGGATAAGTGTCGGAAACAGTTTCATAGAACTGATTCCAGCGCAGTCGAGTCAGGTGAAACTTCTTCTCCTGTCCTTTATCTCTCGTTTCGTTCGCATACTTGCGACGTAGCTCGAGGTAAAGGCGCTCTCGATCATTACTGCCTATGTTCATACATAATACATGCATTTCCAACAACTCATACCAGCGTGGCTTGTCATCCCTCTTAATATCAGGTCTGACAAGGTTCGCATCGAGTTTCAGAATATAGCTCAAGATGCTAGTATTCGCTGTTGGTGGTGCCAAAATTGAACATAGTCCTGGACTGCGCATATCCTTGCTTAATAAGGATGTCACTAGCCAACATACTTCTGGCCAGTTACGACACTCATCGATCTCTTTGAGATGCTTCTGAAGGATCCGATAATTGGTTCCTTCTGGATTAAATGTCTGCATAAACGCAGATATCCATTGCGGTGGGGCAATGTCATTTGTCTCCAGCATCACTGTAAACGCGTGTAACGAGCGAGTCAGAGTCTCGAGGTCATGATTATTAATGAATTCGGGCTTCTGGGTACTTGAGTCCCAGTTCGACTTAAGTCACTTGATCATGCCCTTATACTTCTGGTGATCGCGTTGGTCCTGCCCGCGTTGTGCTTGCAGCAACTTGTCGATTCGCTTCTGCTTGATGTTGATTATTTTCGCATAATAATCAATTTCTGGCGATCTTACAGGTCATGCGCGAGCTCCATCTTAACTGTGAGTTTGTTCGCTTCTGCATTCAGCATATCTACCTCTGTGGACTGAAAGTCTTCGGCGGGTTGGTGTAATGCATTGCGGTCCTTCCGTGTGTACTCCACGTCACTCGCATGTATGCGGGAAGCTTTAGTTTCCTTTCGGTGGATATCAAAGTCCATGGTCGACGCTTCACGACGCTCGTTACTGAGACGTGGTGTTGGAACGAAGATCTTAGGATCATCCGGTACGATAATCTCGCACGTCGACTTTGGCTGGGTGCGATGTGTCTTCCCCAATTAGGTAAGGAGGGAGGTGTATTCTTTCCAGCGGTTGGGTCTATAATACCCTCCAAAACGGGAGACTCATGTCCCGGTGATGGTATTGGAGTAAGTAGTGCTGGTCCTGTGGAAGTAGACTTTCCCAGGGAACATTCTCCGGGCTTATTTCGGCCGGCTTAGTACTTAGGTCGTGGTACTTCTCATCGGTCTTCTCTAAGCGATGTTTTGACCACTCTTTTAAAACTGCAGTGGTGTCGTTAGAGACATATATTCACGCGGGCGTTTAGCTTTCTCGCCAGTTCCGTACATTCGATCTACGTGTACAATAGATAACTTCTCTAGTGTGAGTTGTTTCTCTAGGGCAGCTAACTGATTCTTAAGTCCAGCATTTTCATCGAGCAACTTACTGATGTGAGTAGGTGCGCTAGCCTGTAGTTCGTCTTCCGTCGGTCCCTTATCGGGTTGGACTTCATCGTCGCCGGGGTCGTCGTAATTGACTTCCGTAATTGGCTCTTTACCCTTTGGATTAATCTCCTCGAGGTCGTCACAATTGACTTCCGTAATTGGTTCTTTACCCTTTGGATTAATCTTCTCGAGGTCGTCATAATTGACTTCTGTAATTGATTCTTTACCCTTTGGATTAATCTCCTCGGGGATAGTAGATGGAGTGATCTTAAACCCACTGCCATTTTCGCTTCGCGGTTTCGCGAGCTTTGAACTTGAGGCGAAAGTGAGTCCTCTAGCCCTCTCCTCGGCTGACTTCTCTCTTAATGGAGTAGTCTCACCGGTATCCAGTGCATTGTCATATTTAGCGACAATGGCTTCTGCTACGGTACGGTTGACTGCGTCTTCGGCAGGTTCTCTGTCCATCTTCTTTTTATCCGCTTTACGCTTCTTAGATAGCGTAGAGTCCTTCTTAGTCATACTTATCCAGTATGACTTCTGCTATTCACTTAACGAATAGTTATTGTCTTAAAAAAATTACGTGGTAGTTAATTACCACGACGCTTAAGTAGCTCAAGTAGTTAATACTTTGCTAACGTTAAAATGTGTAAATATCGGTCTCTTAAGGCGGTATAAACGTCTTAGAGCTACTGAACGTAATAAAATCGTAAAGTCTTTTAATAAGTCTTTTAAGTATATGAATTTTAGTCTGGTAATAAAATTAGGTATGCCTCATATAAATTAGCAATACTCTGGGGGATTGTAAGGCTGAGACATTGCCTATATATCATCCTCCCAGTACTGATTTCGCCGAAGGGATTTTATTTATGTTTTCGTTGTCGTTATCGTCGAAACTAGTATTACTTGTTTCGTTGCACGAAATACTAAAACTAGTAAAATCCTATCGTTAGAAAAAAAGTAAAAAAGAAAAGAAATACCCTTGATGTCCTTAGTTATTGTCTTAACCAATAACTGGCCACTTATCAAGAATTACCGACTTGCCATCATCAGACTGGCATATCTGGTTGGCTGAGCGGAGGTCAAACTATGTAACCATTAAGGGTCCCTAGAAACCTATGTTCGGTTGAGCCATCTCGCTACTGAAGTATTCAGATGTATATTTTGGAGTGTTTATCTAGGTCTCTTAATAGACCTACTCCAAATATACCCTTTGGCCTTTTTCACAGTCCCTTTAATGGGTCGGGGCCAAAATATCTGATTTGTCAGATGGAAAAGGTACTTGTAAATAGAACCGTTAAAACCCATTTAATACACGTGCTTTTAATAGTACGTTTATAATTTACGTGCTGCTCAAGAGTACGTTTATCAACATAAGAGTCTAATGTGAAGGCCCGGCTATTACAGTTAAGCATCTTGATTCTGCTTTACAAGCGCATGCATGGTTGATACTCAAACCATCACAATTGAAAGGGCATGTGCGAACAATAACAAACCGTACGTTGTTGGATCACATAAAACAGTTGCAGCTAGTAGACTCTGTAAGAGATATTCTTATGAAGGTCCCAGACACTACATTCGTGGTGTATAATACTATATGTTCCTACGTAGAAACCGATATTCCTATGTACGACGGAATCTACTTGGCACTTGGTGACATGAAGCGAGTTTATAAGTATCTACCAAGATGGGGTGCATTTGATGCTGCACATATGAATACTGTTTCCGGCGGTGTACTTCTTCAGTTTCTCACCACATACAATGCTAATGGTCATCTGGAGTTGTTAGCTATTTCGACAGCGAGCAAGAGAGCAAGAGAATGGGCCCTACTGGAACAGATTCAAAGAGCTCTCTGATAGTTGTTTTCCAAATATGTCTGCGTACCTCGTAGATAGAGAAAAAAAAGGTAAGTATTTTCGGGTTGAATTTATAGTTACGATACCATGTTTCAAGTGGGACAAATCTTTATCTGATTTTTTTTATGCAAAGCAAGTATTTAAAGTATATTTGTGTTTTAATATGAATTCATCACAGCATCGCAAATTCAGTGCATCACGTTCAAGCTAGAACTTGTATATTGCATATCATCAAAAACGTGATGAACAAAGGGCTACTTGGTAGAAACGATAAACCAACTCATCAATCGATAATTGCTATGACTAAAGCAGCTATCGAACAGGGATACATCTACCACGGTCAGGTAAGTATTTATCTGTATACAGGCAAGACTCGGAATGGGCTTTTTCTTGCACTTCATGCACAAATTGTGGGTTGGTTTAATATTTGATTACTTATAAATCTAAGAGTATGCGAGACAACCACGAGCTTGGAGACAAGATTATGGATTACTTGGAGAGCCGAAAGGAAGAACTCGTCAATTATATATTCGTGAAGGCTCGTCGAGAACACAATGCAGTCTTCACTGGTCCAGAAACGTATGTAATTAGAGTAGTGTAGTCTGATTTGTTAATCGTCGATCATACAATTTTGTTGTATGTGTAGGACTAACTAAGTTGAAATAATTTAACCTTTTCAACTTTAAAGGGGCTCCTCTCTTGAGACGCGGATATACAACAGCTATGGTTCTGTTTATGGTCAAATAACTTCCAATATAGTAGGTATGTAAACAATTTGTCCTTTACTTACCAGTGACTTGCCCTGCCGCCAAGAAAAATAGTATTTACATATCACCATCCCCTAAAAGTATTTACCTCGCAATTTTGACAGAACAGGCAAATTTTGTGCACCTGGACATGAGAAGTGCAAATATAGTAGATATGCCTATACTCTATTCGAATTGGTATATGAGGAAAAGAAAAGAGTGTCAGGACGAAGCTAGGCAACTCAAGAGTGAATGAAAGCAGGTATGCAATACTGATATCAAATCAACCATGATTGATCGACAAATCCGTTATTACATTTATGCACGTATACAAACGGTTTTTTCGAATTTAATTTCTCCAGGTTACACCCTGGGCAGTAGAAAAGACAATAGCCCACCTCAATAAGCTAAAACCATGTACCGTAACTATCGTGAGCAATGCTGTAAACGGAGATTGGTTCGATTGCCAGGTAAACTTCAAATCGCACAGTTCAACACTTCAGACCTGCTCAGTCAAGCTGGTACGCTCTCCGGGAATTATAAGATCGTGAGAGATGCAATTTGCATGTGTCTGAAGGTATCCCTTGCGGGCATGCTGCGAAGTGCTTTGTGCACATTGCTAAAGTATCTAACGTGAACAATATCGCGAGTGATTATAACCTGTATAACAAATGTTAGTATTCGCGATTGTTTTGGGTGGAAACTTACATCTTGCAACCCAGGGTTACGGGACAATCGATGTCCTTTGACTTTGAAAATATGGAACAGCATTCACTGCTTCCCTGTTCTACTCCGAGACCAGCAGGTCACCCGAAGAAGGTACGAAAAGTCATCTCGCAGGTAAGTAATTATGTTTTGATGCGTGTTAATTAAGAAAACAGTGCTCTTTCAAAGACCAAGATTTAAAAAACCTTTTCCATTTTGATTGCTTTAGGGATCATGTACTTAAGAAGACTATACACACCATTTCCACAATGATTGTATCAGGAATCATGTACTTAAGAAGACTATAACGTGCTCGAAGTGTGGAGAAGCTGGCCATAACATCAACACCTGCGATGGCGAGTGTGTAGTTTATTGGTTTATTTGATCGCGCGTACTCGTCAGTCTCCATGGCAAGTCTCTTTTGTGTAATCATTTGTGACTTTCTTGCTTAAATTTTCTTTTACTCTCTTACAGTGACAACTCGTATCAACTAAAGTACATTCGAAGTATGTGAAAGCTAATAGATGATCACGAAAGTCCAAGGTAAGGGACATTATCAGTGATTGCAATGTTGAGTTTGTTGCTTGTGGTATATTGTGTAACTGATTTTCAGGCGTCGTCAATCACCTGCTCAAACGCACAGACAAAAACAAACGCCAACGAAGACGAACTCAGCGGACCAAAACAAAGACGCCGTTAATAATTTGCCCCTGCGGGAGATGCCAACGACTGATGCGCCACTTTCATCAACGTCATTTGCCACGTATGTCTATTCGGTTTCTTATAAATATTGAATTGATGCGGATAAGGGAAGGAATTGATATTATTTGTTAATGATCGTGACTTAACGAAAAAACTCAAAACAGTGACACCGTTAAGGATTCGCCCCTACGGGAGATGCCAACGACTGATGCGCCACTTTCATCAACGTCGTCTGCCACGTATGTATATTCGGTTTCTTTAAAATATTGAATCGATGCTGATAAGAGAAGGAATTGGATTTTTTTATAAGATAACAAAAATCTGTTCACAGGGGAAATGTAAGACGCATTACTACGTGTATAGCGAAACTGATGGCGCAATGGGAACAAGCAATTGACTCGGGAGAACATAAAAAAGGAAGCTTCTTTACATCAAATTATCAAACAATATGAAAAGGAGAGAGAAATTTTCCTCTTAATGACCTCGTCTAGTTTTGCCGGTATGTATGGGGTTCCAGTGGCGCATCGAATGAATATAGAATATTTTCAAAATGTGTCGTTCAAAGAATAGAATGTTACGAAGTCTAACTTCCATAATTTAATTCGCCCTGTTACCGCCCTGTCACAGATATCATCATGCCCGTCCCAGATGCTGATAACAATTCGACACCTATACAGACAGAAACCTCTCCAGTGAAATGTGACATGGTAACCAGTGAAAGTATATTTTTCAGGCTGTATATCTCTGATAATTGAGTTAGTGTAAATACTATATTTGAGTAACGTAATGATTATGTTCATATTCAAAACCTGTGCTTGCTGACATGATATGTACATTCCCTGGTACAGAGACAGGCTCTTCTATCGTTGCAGGCTGTAAACTTCGATGGAAATTACTAGGTTTCAAACTATATTAAACTAAAATACAATTTAGTCAGTTAGGATTTAGCAGTGGTAGCTTGTGTAAGAATGATCGGGACTGCCTCTTGTTAAGAGCCTAAACATCCTCGATCACACAGGGCGTACCTCTAGCTGTTCTTTATTGAATAATTTTCACTAGAAGTACTAAGTGTTCATGACCACTTGCCTAATTTGTAAATAGACATAATAACGTAAGTCGCGTTAATACATTAGCTGATATAAATAAAGTTCCATCTGAAGAAAAGTTAAAAAAAAGAAAAAAGACTTATTGGATTTTGGAGATTGGCGGGAGGACCAAAATCTATAAGTAGTAGTTCGGAGATTATAAAATTTAGTTTATAATATCCTACATCTACTAATGTCTCAAATAGGTCCAAGTAGATGAGTCATACCAAATACTCAGGCTATTGGAGCCATCAAAGTGAATTTAGAACACTTTGGAAATATTGGAAAAAGAGCTTGTACTAAATTATTTAAAATACAAATAAAAACCAATGTATTATCTCAATTGATCTTGATATTTTAGACTGACCGGAGGCCGTATTTATACATAGCCCCCAGTAGCTTTTAGAACTACGAACGTACGTTAAGATACGATCTAGTTGGTAAAGCGAAAACCAAAGTAAAAACGGTTTCGGTCATGACTTATCGAGTAAGTATGTGCCTATATGTACGAGTTCAAGACTCATGTTGTACTCTATGTCGTTTAGTATTTGGTCCAGTAACCATTTCCGATGTAGGCGCCTTACGTTTATTATTTGGTAAGGTAATAGCCAAAGGCTGTTCTTCATTAGTAAGTAAGTTTGAACAATTTTCTGCACTGTTGGTAAGCAGATCAGAAAGTTTAGTCACGTAGGAAGTAGGTGGCAAATAGGGAATTTCAGATCCGTCAGGGTTTGTAGTCACCTGAGGAAACCCTTTTCGTTTATCTCGTGTGTTCTTATGTAAACGCTTATTCCATTTCTTATTAAAGATACGAAGAAAGTCGCGAGATTCACGAAATGCATCGGAGGTTAGCCAAGCTACTGTCCCATCCATGAAACGGGTCTTGTAGTAAGTGTAACCGTCTTCGGATGTTTTATCAATTATATCTTTGACTTGTGACTCCATAACTGGTATATCAGAATCATATGAGCGAGCGAATGAGAGTTCGGAGGTAGGGATACGGTGAGTGCCTAGATTGGTTGCGCTAGTACCATCAATGTTATTCACTTCGTAAGTATCACTCTTCTCATCATGGTAGGAAATAACAAAAGGTCCTATCGTCTTAGAAGAGAGTTCGGTAACGTTGGCGTTTCGATTTATAATGTTAACGTAATCGCCGACTTTGAACTGAACAATGTTCTTAGTGTTATTCCATCGGTTATACGCTTTAAGTAGGACGCGATTCTTGTGCTCGAGTAAACAGGGGTAAACAACGTTCTGCATATGCTCGATCTTTTGTAGCCACGGGGTAGCGTGTTTCTCGGGCGCAGTTTTATCAAACGTTGCTTGTAATTCACTATAGCGGCCAAAGAAATAGTGAAACGGGAGTGTTCCAGTTTGAGGATTCATGCAGTTATTCATTTGAGTCTGAACCCATTTCAAATGATAAGGCCACATATCTTCAACGTCGTCTAGTGCGGTACGCAAGAGTTTCTTAAGTTCTCTATGACGTGTCTCATTTGCACCCTGCGTTTGAGGTTTGTAAGGAACACCACGCCTATGGGTCATGCCTGATACGAGTATAAGTGCCTCCATTACGTCGGTACAAAACTCACTACCGTTATCAGAACATAGTACTCGGGGAAACCGAAGTCATTAAAGACGTGATAGCATAATTCTGCCACTGTTTGTGGACGTTTGTTCGGTATTGCGTAAAGCAAGTTATAGCCCGAAGCCACACATAAGAAATGACAGATATATACATCGCCAGTATGCTTGGATCGCGGGAGTTTAACCAAATCGACTATGACTCGGCGCATCGGTTGGTCTTCTGTCACACTTTTTTAGGGGTGCCCAACCGTATCGCTTGATCTGGTTCTTTTCACAATCAGTACAGCGTCGGTATACTTCACGTATGGTTTCTTTCAGCGCCGGGTGATCAAGCCCTGCACGAATAGCCATTTTATAAGTATGCTCATATGCTCGATGCGTTAAATTATGTATAATTATAACTCTACTTTCGAGCTCCTCTAAGTCAGTCAGATTCTGCGTAACGCTGGCTGGATGAACCATAGTCCTGTTGGAAAGGGCAACCCTCAGTATCAGGAGGGGTAGAGTCCTGAGATACATAATTGACAACATTGGATTGTTGAAGTATCTTCTTCAGTTGTTTCGCAACTCCTGGCTGTTCTTTAAGCAGCGCTTTAGTAGTTGAGTGCGAGCTTCAGGTTCTCTTAGAGTTTTGAGTCTTTGATCCATGGCCTTAGCTAGTTCCATGTTTTTTTACGATCTAATGCCGTTTCAATCGGCATTACCTCGACTGCAATCTTGTTGGGTGCATGTGTTGTACGAGTCTTGAGCTTTTGTTCAAACTCTTTAGACTCCTCTAGTTTAGCTAAGAATTCGGTTGAGGGTTTCCACTTAGTGGTACCTGCAGGACCGATGCGACAAACAATGGTGTGTTTCCAAGGCGTCTTCTTAATAGAATAGGATCCCTGATACAAGAACGTGTCGGTTTCACGGTCGACATAAATAGGTTCGTCTTGAATCATATTAATTAAATCACGTATCCATGGGTCGGAGTTACGTAAGGGACAACACAGCGTAATGGTAGATTTCGTAATATTAACATAATTTAACAACTGTGCGATAAGTTGACAAGGTGGGTTAGCCCACGCATTATGCTTTGATAAGTCAAGCTGAAATGCATCACCTTTAGGATGAGTCAACGACCTATATTCAGAAACCTGTTTGTTATGTTCTGCGGCGAACATATCAACAGTAAATGGACCCCATCGTGATTGAGCGAGGTTAAACCATTTCTTATTTAGCATCCAATCGGTTGCTAATAACTCTTTGACTGTTTTCTGGTAGTCGGGCACAAGTCGAGAGAGCATGTCAGGAAGATGGTTATGTATTCCTGGAATGTGTGTTATATTAAAAGCGAACTTGGCAATAATGTCATGCCAGCGGCTCACCAACTGTGAATCAGGGTTCATATCTTTTAAGTATGTTAAAGACTTTTGATCACAGGCGACAGTAAAGTAACTTCCATAAAGGTAGTCTTTAAACTGTCTTAGCGCAGTAACTATAGCAAGGAGCTCTTGTTTAACGGTAGGGTAATTCCGTTGACTCTTATTATAACTCTTGCTAAAGAATTGTATGTAGCGCGGTTTACCATTTATCGTTTGGTAAAGCACTCCACCTACCGCTCGATCTGAAGCGTCGGTTGCTACTTGGAATGGGACACCATCCACAGGGTACTGCATGATGGGTGCGTCCATTACTTTACTTTTGACTAGTTTAAATGCATCATCACATTCTTTAGTCCAAAGCTTTCCCAAAGGTCCTTTGTGCAGCCGTAGGTGACTGAAAGGCTTTAAGTAATGAGAAAGATGCGGTACCGAATCCGAGAAGAAGTTAACAAACCCACACACAGAGTTCACATCTCTTCCAGTAATTGGTGTTGATAAATCCAACAGAAACTGTTTCTTGCCAGGATCAATTTCTACCCCTGCTGCAGATACTTTGTAGCCAAGTAAGTGTATAGTATCTTTAGCAAAAGAACACTTGTCTTCGTTAATCTTAAGTTTAGCATGATTAAGTCGCTTTAAGACTTCTTTAACGAGTTTAGCATGTTCATGTGCTGTCTTTGTAATACGTTATACGACAGGTCCGCAAATAGTTCCATCATAACTTGTTGGAAGAAAGAAGGTAACATGTGTAAGCCTTCAGGTGCACCTTTAAACTGGTACTTCTTACCTTGCCAAGTAAAGGAAAAGTATTTCCTATGAGGCTCATATATCTGTAGTTGATGGAATGCAGCTTTTAAGTCTATCTTGGAAAAGATAGTCGCACCTCCATTTTGCGTAGTATCTCGCTTATCTTAGGTAAGGGTAAACTATGTTGCGGAATTAGTTTGTTGATTGGCGACAGGTCTAGTACTACTCTTGTTTTACTAAACGTTCCATCAGATTTATATTGATCGACCGCTAAGAGAGCTAAGTTAACTGGGGTTGCATCATAATTGATTTCAATTAGACCCTGTTTTAACCAATCTTCGATTTGGGTTTTGACTACGTCTTTGTGTCTCCAACTCACGTAGTTATGTGAAGGACACTTTAACTTAGAGAAGTCGACGTTTGTTAAGTCAAGTCTAACGTACCCATTAGAGAACTTAAACATACACCAGTCAGTTATTGCAATCTTCCTGTTTTGTATAATTAAGTCCATAATTATATCGGTGAAGTGCGGAATCATATCCTTTGCTTCACCTTCCGGAGGTTTAGGTATCTTTAACATATTATCATCTGACTGATCTTTATTCGGGTCTAGCCCATTAGGCAGACCAGTGAGTGTTATACCTAAACTGAGAAGATCAGTCATACCTATAATTAAATCGTATTTCTGAGACATGTCAGTAACGATTAGGTGAGTCTTCACTTCTCTTCTATCTGACAGCATTATGTGTGCATAGTCAATGGCTTGTTCGCAAGTAGTAACTTTGCCATTTCCCAAGATTAAATCAGTTGTTTCGTTATGGACAGCCATATCTGTAGCGTAGGCTACTCGGCATGAGATAGCAGAGACTTCAGCCCCTGGATCAAATAGTGCCATAACTTTTTCTCCATTTACGAAAACTGTTTGAAAGATACGTTCATCTCCTTTGGTATAGATTTTATTGAACATTTTCTCATAATCTTGCTCTAGTGCGCACATATGGTACTGTCAGTGCTTAACTTGGACGTCTGGTAAGTCCTTGCAATCCTCTTTGTGCCAACCGTTAGTACCCTTGCAAGTAGCACACTCTTTCATATAGTGTCCAAAATCTGGCTTGCCTGGTGCACACTTAACAGGGTCGTGTCTACCATTCCACTTGCCATTACGTTTTGTGAGGTTGTAACCACACTTCTTGCAAGGCGCTCTCACCTTCTTATCACCTTTCGGTTCGGTAGAAGTAGAGCCCAGTACCTCCAGTAGTAGTGCGAGGTTTCTTAGTACTACGCGCAGTATTAGTCTCTACTGCGTTTCGCTTAGTGGGCTGGGTGTAGCTCGTGGTACTAAGTACTCTAGTAGAGGAATTGGTATGCTTGTGTACTATCTTCTCAAAGACAGACCAAGGCATAGATCGCAAATCACCATAGGCGATGATGTCAACATTGACTTTCTTAAAGAGGTTAGCTCCCAGAGTCTCCATCATCTGACAAATTAATAAATATTCGCCAGTATAGGTACGACCACCCATCCGAGTATTCATATGTGTCATATGAGCTAGAGCACCTCGAATAGTGGTATCGTTCGCAAAGAACTTGCGAGACTCTAGAAGTTCACGGTCACGTGCATCTTCAAAAAAAGGTGTTAAGTATATTATCACGCAACTGGTGCCAGGGTAGGGCTTTCCAGTTGGGCTCATGAGCCTTCAAGATAGTTCGCCATTCACCTGGCTCACAGAAATGAATAAAGGCATTCATCATCTGCTTATCCCTAAGGCTGGCAGACTCCTTAAGTTGGTCGAAGGCCTTCAGTGTCTCCACTGTACTCTCATTAGTAGAGAAATCGACCTCAGCCTGCGCGTTACCTAGCTGCTTTATAAAGCTTGGTTCTAAGTGTTCACGAGGCTCATGCTCAGTGCTACGGGCTGCTAGTGCCAAGATGGTGTCTATTTCCTTTCTCTTGTTATCGATTAGATAGCGAATGTTATCCGCTTTCCTATCGTCAAGGTCAGAGTCATTCAATAGACGGTCCTCAAGGACTTGCATACCAGAGCGTAATAGCCTGAGACGAGTATGTCTGGTTCTCACTTCCTCATCCTCAGGATTAGAGCGGGAACTCTCTAACGAGGTACTGGTGTAGCGATTGCCAAAATCGTGATTACCAGGGTTAGTTGGCAAATGAGGGTTGATATTACGAGGATGGTAAGCCTCATCGAGTTCCATACGATCATATCCTCTGACAGGGTTAGGTTTGTCAAGAGGATGGTCGATGGTAGCATCAGAGCTATAGAGATTAAATTTTGAAATATTATCTCTCGCCAGTGGTAACTGGTTTAGTGGTAAACATACTGGCTGGTAAACCAGTAGGTCTCGGATTCGAAACCCGGCCCGAATTTTTTCTTCTTCTTCGGTATAGGAAGAATATCAGCCAAGTGGGACACGATAGATGGGTCCACAACTGCTGCTGCCGCTAGCTCCTTCAAGAGCGCTTCAGTGCGGTTCAATTGACGTCGAGATTGAGAGGATCCAACCACTCGTTGTCGAGTTATGGCGTCCTCAGCTTCGGCCCCAAGATGTCCACAACTGCTGCTGCCGCTAGCTCCTTCAAGAGCGCTTCAGTGCGGTTCAATTGGCGTCGAGATTGAGAGGATCCAACCACTCGTTGTCGAGTTATGGCGTCCTCAGCTTTGGCCCCAAGATTTGAGCTGAATGGAATGGCTTCTCCATCGATGGCGAAACCGAAATTTTCGGACAGGTCCAATACTTCCTTTTCACGCCGGATTTGTGCTGGAGTGTCCTTTAGATGTGGAGTTATAATGCCCCCGACATTCGTATCCACGAATTTTCCAGCCTTTCGACGTTTATCCCCAATATTTGACGGCACGTGGTCAGGGGGGCAAGCTGGGGTCCTGAGCTTCACTCCTAGGTGATACACGGACGCTGGCGAGCCTTTCCGCGGTAGTAGATACCTCTTCTTCCAAGGCTTTAGGATCCGACGAGTCATCCTCAGAATAATCCTCTGTACCAACCTCAGAATTTGCTTCCCCAACAGTATCCTCGGCAGGCTCAACTCCAGACAGGCTAGGTGTTTCCACAGGGATCTCAGGAACCTCGGCAGGCTTAGCAGGCTTAGAGCTAGCGGCTCCCTTGCCTTTAGAAGTACCCTTAGCCATAGTATTTGCTGGATAGTAAATCGATGTCAGACAGTCTAGAAGCAGTACACTACTGTAACTACTATTTAACTGAAAAAAATAAGTAAACTTCGATGGAAATTACTAGGTTTCAAACTATATTAAACTAAAATACAATTTAGTCAGTTAGGATTTAGCAGTGGTAGCTTGTGTAAGAATGATCGGGACTGCCTCTTGTTAAGAGCCTAAATATCCTCGATCACACAGGGCGTACCTCTAGATGTTCTTTATTGAATAATTTTCACTAGAAGTACTAAGTGTTCATGACCACTTGCCTAATTTGTAAATAGACATAATAACGTAAGTCGCGTTAATACATTAGCTGATATAAATAAAGTTCCATCTGAAGAAAAGTTAAAAAAAGAAAAAGACTTATTGGATTTTGGAGATTGGCGGGAGGACCAAAATCTATAAGTAGTAGTTCGGAGATTATAAAATTTAGTTTATAATATCCTACATCTACTAATGTCTCAAATAGGTCCAAGTAGATGAGTCATACCAAATACTCAGGCTATTGGAGCCATCAAAGTGAATTTAGAACACTTTGGAAATATTGGAAAAAGAGCTTGTACTAAATTATTTAAAATACAAATAAAAACCAATGTATTATCTCAATTGATCTTGATATTTTAGACTGACCGGAGGCCGTATTTCTACAAGGCAAGGAATGCACATCCAGCCAAATGAGAACAACAGCTAGTAACCACAACGATAATGACTACGCATCAAGGTATGTTTTACATTTTTGAGAAGGATTGTCGATTCTCTGTAAGGTGAAACTCAGTTGAGTTTTTATTGATCCCCAGATTCCCAACCTACGATTAGCAGTGAACTACCAGGGAAATTAGAGCATCAAATATATCAGGCCGCACCAATGAGGGAAAACTGGCTGCAAACCGCAACGCACGCCTAGCAGCCAGCCAAAGCAAGCCGCTTGGCAAGTTTAGAGTGTTAATGACTAGCAAAAACAAGTTGTATCACTCTACGCTGTTGAGAAAGAGAGCGCCGCCTTCTACAATAAGCAGTGGAAACAGTGAACATGTAGAAAAGAAGCGAAAAGATATATTCAACGTAGATACCAATGTAGTGAAAGGTACTGTGACAGAGTCGAGGTCATTTTATATCGGCGGCTGGATCTTGAAGGAGAACGTTGTAGTACAATGCTGCAAACCAGGGAGTGGATCAAAGGCTCGCTTATTTCCAGGGTATTTTACCATTTATCACAATTACCCCTATCTGGCTGTTCGTTTCTGTGATGCTGATACACACAGAGTATGAATGAAGGACTTATACAAGTATCGTAGAGCAGAAAGCTTACGGCTTAGGGGTCCACCACAGGTGTCCGAAAGGATTTCTGTATTATTCCCATGGAATCATAGCAACGCACATTGGAACTTGGCGATTGTTACATTGTACACAATTAACGCTACAGTTACTGTTTTAGATGATATGCCAAATCCTGTTGGAGCTGACGAACAATTCAATTATATAGTACGATGGATGAAATGTTACCTCACAGATACTGTTATATATAGCCTAAAAGTAGGCGGTATAAACCAACACGACAGTTTTAGCTGTGGGGTTTTGCTTTGTGCCTATGCTAGAGCAGTATCAGAAAATCCACAACTCGTGCATGATTTGGATGCATTGTCTTCGCACGAATATGTCACAAGCGTCCAGAAAATGGATTTCCGAAACACTATTCTCGTATATGCCTGTAAAAGAGCATCACAGACCACGTGAGTTGCGAACCAGGTAGTGAGATAGGCTTGAATGAAGCAGTATATTTCAACACCAATCAATAAAAGTCAACATACCCCCCCCCCCCCTCAACACATTTATTCGTAAAAAATGGATATAGCCGAAGGCTCTTTAATTTAAATTTAAGCAAATTTTGCACGGTAAAGTCACTAAATGTACATAATTTTTTTTGAATTGTCACTAAATGTACATTTGTACATATTTGATCCATATTTCATCGAGAAAAGGGTGAATGTACATTTAGTAACTTTTCCACATTTTCAATGTACATTTAGCGACTTTGTTCACACACACACACACACACACACACACACACACACACACACACACACACACACACACACATATATATATATATATATATATATATATATATTCGTGATTGCTACGATGTCAGTGTTGCTAGCTCACCAGGCTATGTGTTAATCTGTGGCAACAGATAAGCAAGCGTAATCGGCGCTTATGTTCATTTTCGACACATAAATCTTTACCGCTCTGAGAGGCATGTACAGTATCGACGTGAGTGAGAAAGAAAATGCGAGGATACTAGATCTTGCGTTTCTTCAGTGCATGTGCGTTGGATATGCCATATACTCGTCATGTTTTGTGATTGCCGACCGTGTATGTAGTATTGTACATTAAAACTCACAGTTAACGGGCATTGGCATATGAACAAGATGAATCTACCTCGACTTATGACTTTTTTACGCCAAGTGATGGACACGTCGATGGGTATGCATCACGATAAGTTGTAAAATTGATCATATCGTCTGGAAAGTTTGCCCACGTTGATTGATGTAGGGAAGCAAAAATATTTGAGCTATTCACTACAGTAAAAGCTGAAGATAAGACATGAACATGGCGCATATCCAGATACACGTGGCGCGCATTAGAATACACAGGAATAATACATTCATATCGTAGCCTCCCTAAATTAGAACAAGCATAACATTCTGTAGACCGCCGGATTTTTGAGAGCCAAGAAAATTGGATTACACTCACTCAAATTTGGCGCGTAAATGAAAACAGGTCAAACCATAGCACAATCACATACTAAAACATAACTTTTGACGATATTCCGCTGTATATGCTTGTTTAGATAAGATAGTCAGGTGTGCTGTGGGTCTGTGTGGTAGTTAGAAAGAACGATATGTAGTATCCAAAGCATAGACCAGGCAGAGCAGGCGTATTAGCGCGAAGAGAATAGAAGTTAACATCCTGACAGGGCAGAAATAGACAGAAGCATGTTTATGTGCTTTTATTCCAACAGGGACAAAGAATCGTAAGCAAGTATAAAGTAATTATTGAAGCAGCAGTTATAACCATCGCATATGTAGCAAGCGCTTCCGCCCAACTGTGCTTTACTTACTTACGAAAGACGAATCTCTAGAAAAGACGAACCTCTTAGACTGGTATTAAGTAGTTGAGGTGCACTTGTAACAGAAGAAATATATCGTGAAAGGTTGCTTATTCCCGTTAAGGAAGTTCATGAGTTAGACACAACGATCGATGCACCACCATCGGGGAAAAGACTACTATAAATAGATCACGTGACAGAAAGAGCGCTTAAACACGTTGCAATTTCCGCACAGCTGTGCTTTTACTTACGAAAGACTAATCTCTAGAAAAGACGAACATTCAAATTGGTAATAAGTGATGGAGATGCACTTGTAACAGAGGATATTTATCGTGAAAGGTTGCTTATTCCCATTAATGAAGTCCATGAGCTAGACGCACCGGTCGATGCACCAGCATGGGAAAAGAGCGCTTAGACGCTCTGCGATAGCAGGTGAACGACATAGTAGCAACCAAGAACTAACATGGGAGAAGGGCTAAAATAAATGCCCCTCAGACCTTGATCAGTATATGCCGACTTTAGATAAGCAATGGATCATCACATATGGTAACAACCGTGTTCGCTTGAAGCGTCTTTTAAAGGCGGAAGCTGCATACACAGACATCGATCAATATATTGATCTTACACCTGGGTTGTAAACAGATAAAGTAAAAATAACAATACACACCCCATCAAATGCAGCGATTGAAATAAGCAGGACAGATAGCAAGGCTATGCATGTACATACGATAACATACGCTGAAGAACAGCTTGATATTATACATGCATATAGTTAGTGAGATAATTTGACGGGTACAACATGTTGAACGTATAAGCGAGATTTGTGTACAGTGCAGTATACCATTACACATATTCCAATCCGCCAAAATATATTTTCTGAAGATGTTAGGCGTGTTCTAGTTCAGAAGACTATGTTCTATCTATTTACGTGTATATGCAATATGTCGATCGCGCAAAATATCACTGTTAGGCTTACGACGATCGATGGCATATTAGTTGTCAAATCAAATGTGTATTTAATTAATACTTGGCTCTCTACAAAATCGCGATCACATTTAAAATCCTACTATAGGCTTTGATAGTCAACCCTCGCCAAATACTATCATAGTAATACCATCTGAAAAGACCGGAATTATTGTATGGGCTAACTTTGTCACGCTTTGAATAAGACTGTTCGAACGCACATCTCTACATATTCATAGTTCGGGGTTGTACAATACACCTTAACCAGCTGCTTATTATAGAATGCAGGATTCAGACATCATGGAGCGGTAAGCAAATAAATACATTTAGCGAGAAATCTCGAGTCTGATTGCGAAATATGGGCATGATTAAGTCTATTTCTGGTCAATGAAAAAAACTGCAATACATCATCAGTATTGTATTCACTATATATTGAAGTTGTGTCCCTCGCTAGTATCTCCTCGATGGTCTAGTTGGTTAGGACGTGGTTCTCATAGTTCAAATTCGTCTCGGCGAATCTCAAATTCGTCTCGGCGAATCTCAAATGCGTCATTCCGAGGTCGCAAGTTCAAGTCTTGCTCGGGGAATTTTTTATTTTTTATTTTATTTTTATATTTTTTTATTCGTATGTATTTTATCTTGTATACATCATACGATTTCCAGGGAATATGCGATGCAGTCATACTTCGATAGTGCGAGAACCCTTTGGCCTGTAGCGATTTCGTAGATTGCCGATGGTTTGATAAGAGTATATCGTCGATGGGTTATGAGAGTATATCGACGATGGTTTTCAAGTTTGCCTTAATATGTATCAGCTGGTCGATTTATAATTTATTCAATTTGTTCTACACGACGACGATTGCGTAGTTACCCAGTCGAGACGTAAAAGGCACTTAAAGCGGGAGTAGAATATATTATTGTGATATATCTCTAAATCTTAACAATGTGTCATTATGTCCAAGCCTTGTAGTCAGTTGTATGACATGGTGGTGACTGTGCTTCGGTGGATTTTATCCTAGAAACAAGGGTTATACCATATACCACTGGTGGATGTAATATTTTACGTTTTAAATTTGAAAACCGTCTGAGGATCATAACGATTACGTGTATATTACAGCCCTTATCATATGTCTATTTAGGTTGCGCCTCTTAACATTCCCGTCCCATACGTACATTATCGTGTCCGAAAGGGATAACACTTTGTGTCCTTTTTTTATATAAAAATATAAAACGAATACATAAGGATGTTTTGTAGTCTTCAAATAGCAAAACTAAATTCGTTGTCAATCATACTGTGTGAAATAGTGTGTGAAATAGAAATCAAGAACTCTATTAGCCTGTTCACCTACAACAATCACCAACATCGGTTAAAACAATATAGCTAAATATTTACGATATTTGTTTTAAAGGTCTATAATGAGCGATATTCAAGTGTGCCGGTCATAAATTAGTGAACGGATAACGTATCTTTAGTGATATGAATGGGAATGTATATCGCGAATTTGAAAGGCGCTCTTCTCATAGAGTACAGGCATGTGCGTGGTCATTCTTCACTAGTACTAGTTAGAAGTCTCCACGAGAGATAACAACAAGGCCGATCGTCAGCTATCTGTCAGACACTCGGAGCGCCATATACAACAATAAGATGATGTAAAAGATTCATCACTAGCAGAGAATTGACTCTATATATAGATATATATATATAAATAACTAGTATCGATAAGCATATATTTATCTAGTATCGATAAGCACATAACGATTGTACAGAAAAACATGATGCGTCGCTAGTCACGACTTTGCAAAGCAAAATACCTATAGACCGCCGAGAATGGAAGTTAACGCTTGGTGATTTTATTGGCAACACCATATACAAACATCCTTACATCGCAATATTTTTTCAGTACCCACCTGTAGTTGCGAATTTGTTCGATTATCTACCGTAATTATGTAAAAGCAAACACAGACAATAACAGATCATATACGTGAATTTTAATATCAGGATATCATTAAGGCCGTGACACCAATCAGTAATATTCGTAATACATACCAGTTCTGTACACAAAATCCAGAAACATACCACGGGAAATATATATAAGACTGCGTTGTATACGTCAGGAAGGGTGTTTCACGCAGTAACACACAAAACATATTGACCAATCTGATTTGACCTGCGGCGAATCACGATACAGTACTAAATCAATTAGCAGCTGCAATGTTTGACTACATACTGGCAGTTGTGTGGTGGCCCATACGGTGCCAGGGTTTCAAGAAACCCAAGCTACTCTATTCGATAATTGAGCTTCAATGCCAGAC